>JAQZBX010062574.1:0-16862 GCA_029593785.1 Cabassous unicinctus
GGTTCAATTCTTGGCCCCAGAACCTCAAAAAAAAAAAGCTAATTAAAAAAGGAATGAAGTTCTGATATATTTGACAACATGGATGAACCTTGAAGACATTGTGTTGCATGAGATAAGCCACACACAAAAGGACAAATATTGTATGATCTCACTGGTATGAAATAATCAAAATAAGCAATCTCATAGTCAGAATCTAGACTATAGGGTACCAGAAGATGAGGTGGGTGTAGGGAACATAGCGTTAAGGCTTAAAATGTACAGAGTATCTATTTAGGACAATGGAAAAGTTTACGTAATGGATGTGATGATAGTAGCACAATACTGTGAACGTAATTATCAGCACTGAAATATGTATCTGAATGTGGTTAAAAGGGGAAATTTTAGGTTGTATATATGTTACTAGAATAAAAAAAATTTTAAAATCCATGGAACTGCACAATACAGTGAACGTTAAGTTAAACTATGGACTATAGTTAATAGTACAATTATAAATGTACTTTTATCAATTGTAACAAATGTACCACATCAATACAAGGTGTTAATAAAAGGGTGGTATACAGAAGCTCTATATTTCATGCATTTTTCTGTAAACCCACACTTTTGTAAAAAGAACTCAAACAATAAGAAAAAAAGGGAGAAAGGCAATGATAAAATAGAGAAGGGAGACTCTCAAGAGAAAATGGGAGGTCTCTGGATAAATATTTGATAAGTAAATGAATTGCCAAATCATGAAGGACCAAGACTCCAAGATTAGTCCAAGAAGCAAGGAACTAAAAAGGCTCTACCTTGTCAATAATGGACTGCATATGAGATTTGTGAGACTGGTCTCCATAAAGCAAAGAGGACCATTGGTCTGGTGCAATTCGTAAGCCTGCCTCCATAGCAATCTGCACTATCTGGGAGTCATGTTCTCGCCTCAGAGCTTCATAGGTTCTAAATTCTTCTTTCAGTTGCATCAAAGAAGAGTCTTCATCACGTTTGGTAACCTAATGAGACAAACATAATGCCAAAATGAGTCATACAGAAAACTAAAGTGAGTTTATACTTTATATGTACACATATAGATGCAGAAAAAATTAAATGTAACAAACAAAATTTATTTTACAACCATAGAAAATTAAAATGGAACACACAGTTTTGCCTTCAAAACATTTCCCCCTTTGTAGGTATCAAAATCTTATGGACAGATTTTACAGAAAGAAAGAATGAACAAGTAATGTGTTAGAATGAAACCCAAAGATTAAAAAGACCTTAACACAACTGCATTTGTATACATTTTTCAAAAGACAATACTCATACAATTACAATTACTCTGGGAAACAACATGTTTCTTCTCTACAACTGTGGATTATTACTCTTGGGCTTGCCTGGCAATGAGATAACTGGTACTGATAATAGCAACAGCTACAGATGAAGGTGTGATTCTAGAGATGACTAATTTGTATTTGGCTAATTCTCCATGAAATTTTGTGGGTTAATCCACCACTAAAAAATCTGAGATGCTGGATTAGAATAATCATGTGGATGATGATAATATTATCTTATAATAAAAATAGCTAACACTTTCTATGTGCCAGTCACTGTATAAGTTACTTGTATTAAGTCATTAAATTCTCTCAACTTGTTAAGGTAGGGGCTATCTCCAGAGTAATTCACATTTTGAGTCAAACTGCACGCAGGCCAAAGGTTTACCAAATCAAAGCAAATTAATTAATTTTAAGCTAGGATCACCTAGATTCTAACATATTTTAGAACATATTTTGCTTGTTAACATTTTATTCCCATGAAGACTCAAATTCCTCTAGTGAAAAAATCCCATTTATTAATCCACCAAAGAAACTATAGAATATTGCAGTCAGAACTAATAGGTCATACTGATAATAGACTAAAAAATGTATTCCTTTCTTATTACTAGAATGTCTAACAAATTTTGGGAGGTAAGTCCATAGAAAGACCATAAATAGATAACTAAGACCAAAATCATCCCACAACTTGAAAGGCTTTTCAAATGGAAATATAGGATATGCTAAAAGTACACAGCCAGAACACAGCTATCAGGCCACATACACCGATAAGGATGGATGGAAAATGCAATTAGACTGAGTGCCCATGAAGCAAATGAAATGGATTTTGGTGAACATTCTGCCATACAAAATAAAGTTTAGGGTATGGGACTTAGTGGAATGAGAGAAGAGAAATCTCTTCCTGATTCAGAGTGCATTACTACCACCATCAAGTGGGTCGGCATCAATCTTTTCCTGATTGAGAGTGAATATACTAAATACTATTGAATTGCACAGTTTAAATGCATGGTATGTGAATTAATTATGTAAAATAATCATTTTACACACATTTCCTGATTAATTCAGATACCATACCTTTTTACACACACTTTCCTGATTGAGAGTGTAGTACATACTACCTCCATCAAGTGGGTGGGCATTGAAATAAGGAAAATAAACATAAATTAAGAGAAAAAAGTGGGGCTGAGACAAGAAATTACAGACATAATGACTCGTATAAAAAAGAAAAGCTGGAATTGGTTTTCATAAATTTCCAATCTTTCTTATTACTATTAATTAGGATTGAGAGAGGTTCATTTTGTGGATATTCTAGGGTTTTGAGCCCCTTATTATTTGTTACAGGGGAAGGCTGAATTTCCTTTTCTTCTTTCTTTCTTTCCTCTCTCTCTCTCTCTCTCTCTTTTAGTTTCCTATATTATACCCATCTAGTGTTCTTAGTGGACCAAGTAACACTGTAAGTGGACATTCTAAAGTATATTCCAGATTATATTGTACAGTTTTGTTACAACTATTAAGATACACATGAGCAATTCCAGGACAATCTGGACCAACTAGAGTAATTTTGACTAGAAGTTGTGACAGCTCCAGAAGCATCTAAGCAAAATAAGAGGGGTGGGTTGATAGACCTGGAGTCCATATCCCATTTCCAGCATATAATCTGACTCTAAAAAGAAACAGAATAATGTCAGCTTTTTAAAAGAAATTAAATTAAATCTGTATGCCCTTTGATTTTGTAAACCACTTTCTTTTTCTCAAAGGATGAAAGGATAAAATATACTAGGATCACTAATGTGAGATTTTTATAGTTTTTGAGTGTCAGATGAGGGAATATTGTAATCTCAGGAATGGGTTTCTTTATAGATGGTATGAATTAACTTTTAAAGATGTGTTTCCCTGGTCCATGAAGCACTGGTTACATGTTGTGTCAGAAGCAAGAAGCCTTGACTTTAAGAAGTCAGGAATAGAGAACTCCTTACCACCTTCTATTTGGTGCTGCCCAATTTGCAAATTGTTTGTTGCCAAAAAAAACTTTAATAAAAAATTTTAAATGAAAAAAAGAAAAAGGAAAAAAAAAAAGGATGTCACAACTATAGAATGAGCAATGTGAGAGGTAGGCGCCAATGTTTGAAGAGATGCAGTTTTAATTTGGGGTATAAAAGACCATGTCTGGCATTACTACATATGCTGCAAACTGAAATGGGACTCGCACTCCAGCACTCTAGAAAGAGAATTACACCAAGAGCAAATAGTCAAATAAAAGTTATTCATTTTTCAATGACTATCTATCTCTTTAGACCAATTATGCTTACAATCTTGGTGAGAACCTGAGGCATCTTGTCAGTCTCTTTGGATACAAAAATCTATAAAGCCTTTGTTAAATATATATTATTCAGTATGCAACATAGAAAATTCAATATAACAAGATTTAACTATATAATAGGACAGTATCTATATTCTTTCAAAAAAGAAAAGAAAAATAGCTTAAATTTTCTGAAAAGATACAGGCAATATTATCAAACTCAAAGTTTTACTATTTAAGTTTAGGGAAAGAACAATGTTTCTATATATATTTAATATATTTTATACCTTGAAGCAGGAGGCTCTATAAAGGAGTTGGACAACATGCCCAATGCTAGTTTTAGAGGCTTGAGGAAACCGTGGCTCCAACCTTTGTACCACAAAGAGAACCAATACTTTTCTTGACAAAGCAGAACCATCTTCTAAGGCCAGCAGAACCAGCTTTAAAGCTTCCTCCTGCATTGCTAGGAAAAGTTGGGTAAAAACAAAACTTATCATGTAAGAGATATGATATATCCATTTATTAGAACAATATTCAGTAATTTCTGCAGGTATTATGAAATTAATGGCTAAGACAATAACAGATACAGTGAGAACTTTAAACTTTCTTGGAAATTTTAAAAATTACATTCAATATATTTTGCTTAAAAAATAAGCTTGATTTTAATGATTAATACATTTTTGAAAAACGTCTTTCGAAATCAATAAACTTTTGGCATTTGAAGAAAAACTTTAAGCTCTCTGAAAAACTAGCTTACATGGAATTTCCCAAGACAAGATTGTCAAATGGGATATGACTTGATAACAGAATATTGCAAAGAATATTGCAAAGTTTCTATACCATACTTTTCAAATTAGTAAACTTTAATAATATACCTGGTCCAAGGAATTGGCAGCCTCTAGCTCTGACTGCTGCCCAGAGATTGGAAGAGAGCTGCTGAGGATTCTGGTGCTGAAGAATGAGCTCTGTAACTGTTCGTTCACCTAATGATCGAGCTGCCCTCATGGCACGAATCCTGCCTTCTTCTTCCACTAGTTGGCAGTGTACCAGAGTCACCAGCTTCCTCTGCATGGGACGACTCAGAACACTCTGAGTAGTGCTATTCAGACCCACTCCTTTAAAAGGAAGTAAAAAAGTTATTTCTGGTTTAAAATGTACTTTTCCTGTTGGACTGATTGACTTGTGAGAATATAAGTAGTTCTAGGTTCTACTAGAATATTTAAAATTAACAACAAATGAAACTACATAAGTTTAGTTAGCATTTTTTTAGGAGGTACTGGGGATTGAACCTGGGACCTGGTACAGGGGAAGCAGATGCTCAAACCACTGAGCTACACCTGCTCCCCTTAGGTAGCATTTTAAAAAGTATACAAAAGCTGTTATCTCATGAAAACTTACCACTCATTAAATATAACATTGTTTATTTCAATCATGGAGGAATAAAGAAAAAAGGCAGACATTAAAAATTAGTTTAAGATTCAAATCTTGAGGTCTAACAGTTCTGGCATAGTGCTTCATAAGAGCTCATCTTACCATCCTAAGGAAACAGCAAGCCCTCCAGGGAAGTAATGGCAACTTCTATTTTTATTATATTCCCTATAGCAAACAAAGCCACAGAAGACAGAAAAGTGAGAGCTGCCAAATGAAGAGCCCTTCTGTACCACTAGCGTATTTATACTTACTTCTGCAAGTTATTCAAATATTTCCATTGACACATAAAGCCTGAATTCATTACTTTATTAGATGTGCTTTGTATATTATTTAGTATGCAGTAGGTTTGGTTTATAATAAATAAATAAAGTTTATTAACATTCACTGACAACCCATGATTTTTATGGTAAAACAAGCATCTAAAATAGACATTTGCCTAGCATGGATAATTGCATCAGATTTACCTCTAGCACTGCTGAGTGGTTTCAGGTACAACGCTAATTCTTCTACACATTTCTTGGCTTCCTCATAATGCTTTGTATCTTCAACCCCACTACACAAAGTAATGGGCTGCTGCTCAGGGACCTGAAGGTCAAATGAATAGGTCTGAGTGTTCATTAATTAATTAAACACACATTTTAGTAAGTACAATTTTAACACTGGCAACACCAATACTCACACTAAACTTACTGAATTTGTTCAAATTATATCATCTTTTCTAAACATACACAAAAATATATGCATTTTTCTTTCTTTTTATAAGAGCTTTGTTGAGATTTAATTCATATATCACACACTTAAACTGTACAATTCAATGGTTTTTAGTATATTCATAGTTTTTCAACTATCACACCAATTTTGAAGCAAAAAGAAAGCTGCAGCCTTTAACAATCAGTCCCTATTGCCCCTCACCCACCCACCCCCACAAATCTCTTTTATGAAATCATTATCATACAATACGTAGTCTTTCCTGACTTCACTTAGCATAATGTTTTCAAGGTTCATCCATTTTGTAGCAAGTTATCAGTACTTTATTTTTTATTATTATTGCTGAATAATATTCCATTGTATGGATATATGACATTTTATCTATCCATTCATCAATCGAGACACATTTGGGTTGTTTCTACCTTTCGGCGATTGTGAATAATGCTGCTATGACCATTTGTGCGTAAGATTTTGTGTGGATATATGTTTTCATTTATCTTGGGTATATACCTAGGCATGTAATTCCTGGGAATTCTGTGTTTGCCTTTTCAAAGAACTGCCAGACTTTAACAAAGTAGCTGTACCATTTTTACCTTAACTACCAGCAGGGTATGAGGGCTCCAATTTTTCTACATCCTTATTATGTTTTTCTTTTGGTTACAGCCATCCTACTAATTTTCAAGTAATATATCTCATTTTAGTTTTGTATTGCCCTGATGGCTAATGATGTCGATCATCTTTTCATGTATATGACCACATGTATATCTTTCTTAGAGAAATATCTATTCTTAGCCTTTGCCCATTCTTAAATTGGGTTACCTTTTTATTAGAGTTGTAAGAATGTTTTATATATTCTGGATATAAGTTCCTTAATAGATACACAATTTCCAAATATTTTTTCCCATGCTGGGGCTGTCTTTTAACTCTCTTGATGGTGCACTCTGAAGCGCAAAAGTTTTTTAACTTTGATGAAGCTCAATTTATCTATTTTTTTCTCGTTGTTTGTGCTGATAGTAATATATCTAAGAATTTGCCAAATCCAAGGACATGAAGATTTACCTATGTTTCCTTCTAATAGTTTTAGCTCTTACATTTAGGTCTCTGGGACATTTTTTTTATTTTAAAGATTTATTTATTCCCCCCGCCCCCTGCTGTTGTTTGCGCTCACTGTGTCTGTTCATTGTATGCTCATCTTCTTTTTAGGAGGCACCAGGAACCGACCCAGGGACCTGCCATGTGGGAGAGGGAGGCACCTAATCGCTTGACCCACCTCTGCTCCCTGCTTTGTTGAGACTCTCATTGCGTTTCCCCCCTTGTGTCTCTTTGAGTCATCTTGTTTCAGCTCGCTGTCTTGCTCATCTTCTTTACGAGGCACCAGGAACCAAACCTGGGACCTCCCGTGTGGTAGGCAGGAGCTCAACTGCTTGAGCCACATCCATTTCCCCTCTGGGACATTTTGAGTTACTTTGCATATGGTGTGAGGTACGGGTCCAATTTCTTTTTTTTCCCAATTTCATCTTTCTGCATGTGGCTAAAAAAATTGTCCCAGCACCATTTCTTGAAAAGACTATCCTTTCTGCATTGGGTGGTCTTGGTACCCTTGTTGAAAATTAAGTTTACCTTGGATATACGGGCCTATATCTGAACTCTCAAGTCTATTCCATTGCTCTATATGTCTATCATGAGTCAGTACTATATGGTCTTGCTTTGTAGTAAGTTTTGAAATCGGGTGTTTTCAAGATTGTTTTGGTTGTTCTGGGTCCCATGTAATTCCACATTAATCTTAGAATCAACTTGTCAATTTCTACAGAGAAATCAGCTGAGATTCTGATAGGGGTTGCATTAAATCTGAAGATCAGTTTGGAGTATCGTCATCTTAACAATGTTGTCTTCTGATCCATGAACAGCAATGTATTTCCGATTATTTGTACTTTCTTTAATTTCTTTCAAAATGTCTCATAGTTTCAGAGTATGAATTTTGCATTGCTTTTGTTAATTCATTACTAAGCATTTTACTCTTTTTGATGCTATCATAAATGAAATTACTTCTTTAATTTCATTTTCAGATTGTTGCAAGTGTATAAAAAATATAACTGACTTTTTTAAAAAGCAGTTTTATTGAGGTATATTTACATACCATACAATCTACGCAAAGTGTACAATCAATGGCTTTTAATATAATCACAATGTTGTGCATTAATGACCACAAAACATTTTAGAACAATTCATTACTCCAAAAAGAAAAACTCCACACCCCTTAGCAGTCACCTCTCAATCCTTCTATCCTTTCCCAGCCTACATAACCACTAATCTAATTTCATTTTTATAAATTGATTTATAGTTACATTTTATATAAATGGAGTCATACAATACGTAGTACTTTGCATCTGATTTGTTTTCACTTAGCATAATGTGTTTTTTTGCCTGATATTGACATTTTGCAACATTAAGATACAACTGTTTAGTTTCAAAGAAAACAGTCTTACATATGTAATTTTACCCATATTCATATTTCACATGAGGTTTTCCTATGCTATACAGTCCCATATTACATTTTTTCAGCTTTCCTTCTAGTAATATACATGATCTTAGACATTCCCTTTCAACCATTGTTATATCCATATAATAGCACTATTTGTGCTATTGTGCTATGTTGTGGTTTTCTACTCATATCCAAAGATGAACAAACAACCTTTTTTCAACCAATTCTGTACAGTTAACTCTCAGCTGTGGCTTTTTTATATGTTAGTTTTGTATCCTGCAACATTGCATAACTTGTTTATTAGTTCTAAGGTTTTTTTGTGGATTTCTTAGGATTTTCTATATATAAGATCATGTAATCTGTAAATAAAGATAATTTTACTTCTTCCTTTCCAATCTTTGATTTTGCCCTGACTAGACCTCCAATATGATGTTGAATTTAAGTGGCAAAAGTGGACATCCTGGAGAGTGGATATAGTTCAAGGGGTTGAACGCCTGCTTCCCATATACGAAGTCCTGTGTTCGATCCCTAGTACCTCCTAAAAACAAAAAAACAAAAGAACAAAAAAACCCAACTTTCACTGGGGAGCAAATGTGGCTCAGTGGTTGGGCATGCTTCCCATGTACGAGGTCCTGGGTTAAACCCCCAGTAGCTCCAGGAAAAACAAACAAACAAGAAAAAAAGTGGATATCCTTGTTTTGTTCCTAATCTTAGGAGAAAAACATCCTGTCTTCAACAATTAAGTATGATAAGTTTTTCATAGATGGCCTTTATCAGGCTGAAAATTTTCCTTTCTATTCCTCGTTGGTAGTGGTTTTTTTTTAATTGTGAGAGGATGTTTGATTTTGTCAAATGTCTTTTCTGTAATCTACTAAGATGATCATGGAGTTGTTTCTTATTCTAATGATCTGTGTATTACACTAATTCCTTTTCAAGTATTAAACCACATTGCAGGGGATGGCTGTGGCTGAAATGGTTGGGCACCTGTTTCCCATATGGAGGGACCTGGGTTCGATCCCAGGACCTCCCAGTAAAAATTTTAAAAAAAATAGACAGTTCATATGCTAAGGAGAAGACAGGGAGAGATCAGCCATATCTGCAGTCACACAGAAGACCAACCAGGTGATTAGGGGGTTGAGGCTTTGAGCCACATCTTAACAGTGCACCTCCCAGACCTCTGGGAGTGGAGAGAAGCTACAGATTGAGTTCAACCAAGAGGACAATGATTCTATCAATAATGGTTACGTAATGAGACCCCAAATAAACTCCAGATACTTGAATCTCAGAAGACATTCCATGACTAAGAAAATATGTCACTGTGCTAGAAGAGTTACTCATTCTGATTCCTCCACATGGAGGGAACACAGAAGCTTACCTTTGAGATCCTCCCAGACCTGAGGAGTGGTGGGAAGCCCTGAATTTGTAGCCAGTCAGAAGTGTAGGCAGCCTGGGACCCCAACCATGCTACTGATGCTTGAAGACAATCTTGTAGAGGAATGCCCTTAACCTAACTCCAGGTAGTTAGAGTCAGAATTGATTGAGTTACTGCAGTCTTTTCAGTTACTGACTGAATTTTTAGCAGCATTCACAGTGTAAGCAGTAGAGTTAAATCTCCTCATCTCATTAGAGCCAAATTCGAGGTTCGTTTCCTTATATTTCCAACTTTGTACTATAAGTAAGAATATATACTTCATTCTCTTTTACAATTCATTTCATTTATATTTATAACATTAATCAGTTAGTGCTATTAACCAAAGTGAGATGCAATGGGCTTAAATAAGAGTCAAGGTATGACCTTTTGAGGCAGTTTTCTGAAAAGCCAAGTACACATCAAAACAATATAATCCAAAATTTATCCAAGGTACTAAATTCATATTTGATGAGGCTTTATATGAAGAGAATTAATTTTACTAAGATATGGTAATTTGGAGAAAATATGTTTTCCTTCCCTTCTCAATTTACATATCTCTCTCCAGCTACTTAAATACAATCCTCTTCTTCTCTATAGCATCTTTTCTCACCTGAAGACTCTTTTCCAAGTCTCTCTTTATATGACTGACAAATTCTGGTTTTCAGTAACCATTCAGCTCCTATGTAGCTACGGCTAAGGGCTCAGCCATTCAGGAAATAAACAGAAGCCCTTGTTGAATCTCTATTCCTATGGCCATTATAATATCAGATGTATAAATTGCAAAAACAAAAACAAAAACAAAACAAAAAAAACCCAAACCTCTTTGGCCTCATAATTAGGATTAAGCAAGTCTCTCCTCCCTGATTTTACAGAAAATATGGTATGGAGTAATATTTACCATCTTTAAAAAGAAGCATTATCCAGCTGGCACAAACCTAGATATCAGTTCCTGCACTTCAGGAAGCCTTTTCAGAAGTTATTTGCCTGCAATCCTTAAAGACCAAATTTAGAGGCCTTGTTACTAAAGCAATGGATACAGGAGAAATTACGAATCACTTAGAGGTTGAGAGGTCTGTAAAGGAAGAAAAAGAACTCTAGATTGCTTACAAAATTAGTAGTCGAGCAGTAAGAGCACAACAGGAGCTGGGAATGTGCATATGTTTAAGCAGGAAAGGAATTAGAACTATACAGGAAAAGATTTTAAGATGACCTCTTAAAATCTGTGCCAGGACATGTCATGGACATGCCATGAACCAGGCCTAAGCCCTTTAACAGCTGAAAGTGAGTTACTTCACTTTCAAACTTAATAATATGAAGTTGTAAATTACTGGCATCAGATAAAATGCTCATTTCCTATATAGAAAGGAATAAAGACCAGAAAGACCATAGATACCACAGTAAAGTGGGAAAGGGGTAGTGTAGAAACTGAAGGCAAATGTAATCTACTTCACATTTTGGCAAAACAAAATTCAAATTCCACATATTTCATTTCTGCCTACAAAAGTTGTCTGAAGAGACAAGTCAAATAATTTTTATATCACCCTGCTCCAGTTTATCTGGAGCTTACAGTGGCTATGTGTATTACTTTGCCTGCTTTGCCCCTCTCAACAAAGATGATGAGACATGAAGTATAAATCTGCCTTAAACTGGACCAAGAGATTCTCTCTTCCAGAAATTTGCCATAAGGACAAGAGGACTCCAGTTGGCATTTACTGGTTGCTCAGACTTACTGGTAAAGCTGGGTTGAGATTGTTAATATTTAGCCCACATGTAAATGGGAGCCCCAAAAAGCCAATCTAGAAAGAGGAAAGGATGATACAGATACAAAGAGAAAAGCACAGACAATGTAGGAAGAGAAAGGGAAAATGACTGAGGGAGTCAGATACAAAGTGGATTAAAGAAGAAGGAAGATGGAGACTGGTGTTGGGGAGGGCGGGGGATAGGGACTACCTTGGTTTCTGATAATTTTCTGATTCTTCATGTAAGACCTTCCTAAAGCCTTAATGTACTTATTCCCCTGGGATTTGTGGGATGTCACTGTAATCTTCCAATTAATTGGTCTTTTCACTCAAACTACTTTGTGTGGCTTAATTCCTAGTGAACAAACAATCCCCAACTAAGACAGAAACAAAATAGTATGGCTGAAATAAATATACAGAGTTGGATAATCCATCACTTAATTGCTGGAACAGTAGATAAATATCTATTATCTTTTGAGCTTTAGTTCCCTTTTTGGTAAAATGGGGTTATTACCTCCTAGGGCTAAAAAAATGCTTCTTAGACATACTAAATATTTGTACTTACGTACAATATGATATCTGGGATTTGCTTTAAAGTACTCCAGCAAAATGTCAAACAAAAAAGGGAGGAAGGGGAAATAGATTAAATAAAACTGACAGGATATTGATAACTGTTGAAGCTGGGAGCTGAATATAAGATAGGACTCATAATACTATTTTTGCTACTTTTGTGACATTTGAAAGTTGTGTACTCCTTAGTTTTCCCTTGGAGAACCGAGAGAATTCTCTCCAGCCTGTCTATTGCATAAAGGTTAGAAACTCCTTAGTTTTCCACTGTCTACACTTCTATACCTTTCAATATTATATTTTGTTACATTACCTTTCCTATAATCTTTAAAATTTAAATAAATTATTCATTCTTAATGTAAACATCATGAAACAACATTACACAGTTGAAAGGGACGTAGGGGCATCTTGTCTAAATTCCCAGCTAAAAAAAAAATTCTCCCTATAACACTCATCTCATCTAGAGATATTCTTTGACTACTGCCTACAAGAAGTTTGTTATCTCAACAAGGCATTTTCCTACAATTTCTCTTTTAGACAGTACTAACTCTTCAAACTTCTTTCTTATAAAATAGCCAAGGGGAGTGAATGTGGCTCAAGCAGTTGAGTGCCCGCCTCCCATAAGGAAGGTCCCGGGTTCGGTTCCCGGTGCCTCCTGAAGAAGACAAACAAGCAAGGAGCAGACAATGAGCAAAAAAAAAAAGGGCAGGAAGCAGATGTGGCTCAAGCAGCTGAGTGCCTGCCTCCTACATGGGAGGTCCCAGGTTCGGTTCTTGGTGCCTCAGGATGAAGACAGACAGACAACAAGCAAACAGACGAGGGAGCCATCGGGGGTGGGAGGGGGGAGGAGGGAAAAAAAAGCCAAAAATTATCTCCTCTACTCACTGTTGTTAATTCTGAGGAGCTATAAAGAATAACAGTCTCTCTTATAGGGAATAGTGCTCAACTTAGCTCTTTCGCTCCCCCTAAGTCTTCTATTCAACAGGTCAAACAGTTGCAGTTTCATCCCAGGTTTTTCAATTACTTTGCATAAGATTGTTTCAAATACAATTACCATGGTTCACGACACATTCTAATTTATGAAGATGCCTATTAAAATTCAGTGTTATGGGGGCAGTCTAACAGAAAGAATGGTTATAATAATGCAATATCACAATAGAGTACTAGGCAGCCATTTAAAGAGAAATTTTCTAAGCCTCAAAAGACATGAGAAAATGTGCTATTTATGCCAAGAGAAAAATCTCAGGACCATGACTACATTATGATTCCTGATTTGTTAAATAAACAAAAACTAGGATGAAATAAACTGCATATAATTTTGGCATAACTGTAAGTAACTTTTAAAAAATACTTTTATTGCCCAAATGTTCTACAACGTGTGTATATACATTATTTTTATACATAATTATAGATTATTTTATACATAATTACAGATTATTTCAACATCCAAAACTGAACCAAATTTAAGCATGTTTCTGATCAAATATGTGACATCACAAACCATAGTTAGCTTATTTTCAGTTTCTAGCCAAATGAAACACCTTTTTGGGTCAACCTACTTCCCTGAGGCTCTTACTCAGTTTTTGTTTTGTTTTGTTTTAACATAAACTGTTAATAGTTATGTCTAGCCCATCTTTTAGTAATACAAGTGAGCTTTTAATCCTCATTGAATACCATGGTAAATTTTAAACATAATTCCTACTAAAGAAAACATTTAAAACACTTCAAGTTTTAAAACTCTTCAAATGTGTTCCAAGAGAAAAAATTAATTCCAAATTATTTCAGACATATTATGGACAACAAAATATACAAACTAAGATTAAGTATTTTATACCTATGCACAAATATAAAAAAATAAAAAAGATTAATATCCAGAAATACATAAACAGCAAATCATAACAAAAGACAAGCAACCCAACAGAAAAATGTGTAAGCATGTGACGCCACAAAGTAAAAATAAAAGAAAAAAAGGAGAATCAGACATTTTCATCCATTAGATTGGGGGAAAGAATTTTTTAAAAATAAATACTTGAGGGAAGCGGGAGTGGCTCAGTTGATAGAGCCCCCGTTTACCATATGGGAGGCCCCGGGTTCGCTTCCCAGGGCCTCCTTGTGAGGGCAGGCCGGCCCCGTGCAGCCTAGTGGGCTGATGCAGCAAGACCTCACAACAGGAAGCGGGTGTGGCTCAATCGATAGAGCCCCCGTTTACCATGTGTGAGGCCCTGGGTTCGCTACCCGGCGCCTCCTTGTGAGGGCAGGCCAACCCGCGCGGCGCGAGGGGCTGATGCAGTGGGACCTCACAGCAAGGGAAAGATAAGCAGACACGGAGAAGACACACAGCAAGTGGACACAGCAAGCACAAGCAGCAAGAGGGGGACACAAATAAATAAATAAATAAATAAATCTTTAAAAAATAATAATAATAAAATAAATAAATACTTGATGTCAGGAAACAGGGGCTCCCATATATTGTGATGGGTATTTAGAGTGGAACATCCTTTTTTGAGGGCTATTGGGCAATACCTATTAAAAGTTAAAATGTGTATACTTTTACCCAAAAATTCTATTTTTAATTACTGATCTTAAAAAATATATATTAAGAAATCTGACTGCAATATTGTTTGTAAATGAAAAAAAAATCACAACCTAAATGTAAAAGAGGAATGGCTAAATAAACCATGATAAAATTCATGTTTTGAAATAATTGGCTGTTGCCAAAAAAAAAGATAGTATTGAACAGACAAAAAGATAGTATTAAACAGACAAAAAGTAAGCTGAAGGAAAAAGATACAGTATGAACACAGTAGCATAAAATGAAGCTATACATTTTATATATCTGGAAAGATATATGTGGTAAGGTGGTTAATTTGGAGTCAGAAGGAGAATATTCATTTTCTCTATATTGCTTGTGCAAACAAACAAACAAAACACACACACACAAAAGAAAAAAAAGAAATTAACTAAGGCTTTAAAACATACTTCAAATATGAGGTGAAATATTGTCCCATTCCTCTATTTTGTCTCATGAATCCTCAGAAGAGAATTTTCAAAGGATGGTATAACAGAAATTTTATATACAAATTCAGTTTTATAAAATATACACTATAACTACATGTACTGTTTAGCATAGAAGATTTCAAATATGACATTTCATATTTTTGCTACTTGTTCCTGAAAAAATGTTGCCCCCACTCTTGCCATACTCCATACACACACTGCTCTCACACACTTTTGGAGATTTGGATAAAATTAGCTTCGCTAATAACTAGGTTTTCTTATATGGAGACCAACTCCTAATTAGATACATTTAAAGTCATCCATACTCAGTTTCCACTATATTCTAAAATCATGTAAGTCTGGAGATACATTGATGACATTATCCTAGCTCTCCAGGAATTTACAGCCTAATGACTATATATATATATATATATATTTCTTATCCTCAAATTTCATAAACATTAGATAATTCATTTAAGATATGACAAGGTCTTACTTATTTTGGAGAAAAAGAATCAGTTCATCCTTAGACAATTTTAAGAGAAAAAAAAAACTAAGCCTTGTTTATTATTAAAAATGTCACATTTCCCTAAAACTTCTTTGAAAATTAAATCGAAATTTGGGAGACACTGGGGAATGAGAGGGGGAAGGTGTCACGGTATACTGGACATCTGATAATACAGTGATAAAAGGAAAAAAGAATAATTTCTTTTAAAAAAGGATTTTTTAAAAAATTTTTCCATTTTTTCGAATATCCCAATCAGCTAATTATATTTTATTTTTAGTTTAGTTTCTTTTTTTTCTTCTGAGTTTCCTTGTACTTATCTCTTGCATTTAAGCTTATCATTATTATTTCTTTTTCCTATTAATTGTATTTTGTTATTATATGGGCTTCATGTTCAAGGAAGGTTTAGATCACAGAAGGGTTACAAGGGGAGCTGCAGTGGATCATTGGTGGGGGTTGTCTGGGATGGGGGATTCATGGGAGTAAGTCCATCTGAATATATATGAAAGATATATAAAATTGTTCAAATGATCAAGGGATGGGGCATGGTCATGGTGGGTAGACAATTAATAAATGAGGGAATCTGAATTCCCAGCTTGGAGAGCTCTGCTACATTCCCCAAGGGAGCAGCAACAGTCCCCTGAGTGCAGAGGCAGTGTCTGGCAAATGAGGATGGCCCACTGAAGGGTTCTTGTTATTGAGGACTAGCCTTATGAGTATTTGCTCTTCTAATTGAAACTTATCCTACTGTTATGGGGTGCCGAAGGGTTGCCACCTGAGAGCCTCCTTGTTGCTCAAATGTGGCCTCTCTCTAAGCCAAACTCAGCATATGAATGCATTACCCTCCCCCCAACGTGGGACATGACTCCTGGGGATGAGCCTCCCTGGCAACGAGGGATTAATACCAAGTGCCAATGGGCAACACGATTGGAAAAAGACTGTGAATAAAAGGGGGAAAAGGTAAAGAGAAATGAGTTCACATGGCTAAGAGACTTCAAAGAGAGTCGGGAGGTCATCCCAGAGGTAATGCTTACACACACCTCAGTAGGATCTCATAGAACACCAAAGTGGATATTACCCCACACAGAGGGACCCCTGAGGGCTCTGGAAACCCCCAGGTCCTATATAAGTGGGGATAGTCCCAGAGATTGATGCCTAATCAGTGGGCTCTTCATTGGAATCTGTGCTCATGAGAGTGACAGAGTTGGACTCAAATAAGTTCTCCCTGCACATGGTCCATCAGTCCCTTCTATTCAAACCTATATGTGATGCTGGAGTTGTTAGGTGTACTTCCAGAGACTGGAGCCTCTGGCCTACCTATGTGCCAGCTGTGCCTGGAATCTCGGTGGAGCTGCAACTCCTACCCTACAGCTCAATGGACTCATCCAAGTGGCCTGGCGAGGAGACGACGATGGGCAA
>JAQZBX010062575.1:0-16876 GCA_029593785.1 Cabassous unicinctus
CACACACACTCCCTAGAAGCCTACTCCAGGTGCGCCCTGTCCCGAATGCCCCCCCCCCTTCCAACACCCTAAACCAGTAACCCTTCCTTGTCATATTGCCCTAAGAGCATTCCCAACTTTGTACTTTCAACCACATACCCACAAATCCCCAGTGTTCACCTGACCCCTCTCCCAAACCTCCCCAGTACCCTGGACCTTCTAACCCACCCTTCCCAGTCTACCCACCTGTCAACCCTGCATCACCCAACCCAATACTATCACTATCCTCCTGTCCTATCCTTTCAGTACACAACTATACTCTTTCACCTTACCATAGTTATGTCCGTATGAGTGATGGCTCACAGTCTTCTTCTCTCTTTCTATTTCTTGTAAATCTTTTTAAATTTTTTTAAACTTTTAAAAAAAATTTTATTTTTTATTTTTTCAGGGCCAGGCCATTTTGTTGAGGGACTTCTAGGTGGTTGAGGAAGGGGTGGGGATGAGATCCAACATGGGCAAACTGGCAGGGACCTCCTGATCTCACAGCTGCGGAAAAAGTCCCCATATTAGCATTTTGCATTAGTGTGGTACCTTTGTTACAATTGGTGAAACAGTATTATTATATTATTAACTGTAAGGGATTACAATAGGGTTCATGCTTTGTGTTGTACAGTTATGTCTGGTTTTTACAAAATTGTTATTCTGGTTACACTAAAACTTCCCATTTTGGGTCTAGCTTATATAGGCATTACTATTTGAAAATGAATTGTACGAAAAATGAATGTCTTATCTTTTTTGTTCTCTTATCTCTTTAGATGAAAGGTTGTATCAAAGTTCTTAAGGACCAACCTCCTAATAGTGTAGAAGGTCTTCTAAATGCTCTCAGGTATGTAAATGTATGAATATGTACATATGTATATGTATAGAAAAACATACCTAAGGAAAGTGCTTCAAAATGTCAAGAGGGGAACGGATGTGGCTCAAGCAGTTGAGTGCCCACCTCCCACATGGAAGGTCCCAGGTTTGGGTCCCGGTGCCTCCTAGAGAAGACAAACAACAAGCAGACATCAAGCACAAACAACAAGCGGACAGTGAGCAAAAACAAATGAACAAGAAGCAGAGGATGTGGCTCAAGCAGCTGAGCACCCACCTCCCACATGGGAGACAGGCAGACAATGAGGGCAAACAATGAGCAAAAACAACAAGCAAACAGGCGAGGGAGCCATCGGGGGTGGGAGGGGTGGGGATAAGTCAAGAGGACAAAGGATATGAATATAAATGTTCAGATTAGAAATGTGAAGATCTCAATTTTGCTTGTTGGTAATCATGTTTCCCAATTTTGGCTATATTATTTTTATAATGAGGAAGTATTTGTGTGTGTCTGTATGTGTGTGTGATAGATGTGGCAGTGAGTGGCAGCTTTGTTTCTTTGCTGAAGATTTTGGCTTTCACTTTTTGCCGAAGAGGGAAACCCCTGCTTTAAGAGAAGCAGGGGTTGTTTTGCATTTTTTTTATTTTTTTTATTTTTTTATTAAAGTAGTAATGCATGCTAAGTATAAATAAAATTCAGACAATACAGGAAAATTTAAAGAAAAGTAATATAATCTCATCATTTTGGGATAAACCATTATTAGCATTTATATAGACAGGCAAAGTTATCCTATTATGAAGTATTACCATACTTTATAAATGGTTTTATGACCAGTTTTTTCCTTAATATGGTATAATTACCTTTCTGTGTCCACAAATACAGATCTATATTATTTTTGTGTATTTCTTAAAATAAAACTAAAGCAATCATTCATTATTTGATGTCTTTTCTCAGTTTAAACATAATGGATCTAGTTATTGAAGCTCCTAAGAATGGTGAAATATTTTTAAAAGAAAATTTCAGCACTATAACTTTTTTTTATTTTTTTACTATATTTTCTTGACCACAGAGTTTTAATGGGTGGCATAAAAGATGAATTGCCCATTACTTGATGATTTGGGATTTAAACACACAAATTACATGAACACAGAAATATTATGGTGACTATATGAGGTCATAGGGCAACCTTTACTTTTCACTACAGTGCCTTGTAGTTCCTGAAATCAAGTGAAATGATTTTAGTTCATGTGAGCAAAACAATGATTACTCCTCTTGAATACATAGTTATAAAGCAAAATGTAGTCTCTGTCATCTTATTAAGATTACAAAAATTATTGTAGAAGCAATGACTACTTAAAGTAGATCTATTACAAATGAACATCAGAAAAATTAACATAATCTAAACAATTAAAAATCTTTACAGTGTCAAACTATTTCAACTGTAGGCCTAGTTTTTAGATTTTTATGCTTGAGGTTTTACAAAGCAAACCTTATTGGGTTTTTTTGTTTGTTTTAAACCAATATTTATTGTATTGTGAATTTTTCCTGCTCAGTTCCTTTCTGAACACTCCCTGTGTCCCAGTCAGCCTGCTTCCCCCCCACCCCCACCCTTTTAATCCTGATTAGACTCTCCAAAGCTAACAAGTAACTGGAAATCTTTTTTTAAAATTAAGAAATAATTGGGGTCTGGGAGGTTGTTTACCTCAAACGGACTATGTTTTAAAAATTAATTAAAAGACCCAAAAGTTTGCTTTTACTCTTCAGAATTTAAGGATAGTTCTTTTTTTTTTTAAATAGAATTAGGGCAAAAGAAGGTAGTGACAGGAAGTGAAAGATGGAGCGAAAATTTCCCACATTATAATGTATCTGTGTTTGAGGGACATGGGGAAAACAGCACCAAAGAGATAAGAGCCACCTGAAGTTTCCTTGCCAAATATATAATTGAAATTAGAAAATATTTGTTGAAGAGACAACTAACTCTTGAAATATTTTTATTCATGGTATGTGTATTCTGTGTCTGATTCTTATTATTTCACTTGGAAATTTTTGTGAGGTTATTCATTATACTTGAGTATATGTATTAACAGTCATAATTAGTAACATTTTTATATCACTTTAAATTTACAAGATAATTTCATGTATTTGGCTTCATAATACTCCTTCCTCACTAAAACTGTGTTGTGTAAGGTAGTGGGATCAACAGTGAGTGTTGGTAGTGTGGGTAGTTTGTAGTGGTACCTTAAAGGCTTGATAGACTCAAGATTTCACAGTTAGTAAATACTGGAATCTGTTTTCAAATTCAGGATTTCACTTTTAAAATTCCATGTGCTTTATACTATACCATTGAACCCTTAGGTTTACTCTTTTGAACTTTAGTGTGCTTTGGATTCCCCTGAATGGTTATGAAAAAATGTATATTCCCAGGTCACCATCTCTAGAGCATCTTGTTCTAAAGAAACACTGTAGGTGATGTAGATAATTCTGACCCTTTGAGAAACACTGCTTAAATTAAATTGACCCAGACCTTAATATGGTTCACTCAGAGCAAATGAGAGATTAAGAAAGCAGTTTGCAATCTCCAAAGGCACAAGTGTTAATAGTTATTTATACCTCTACAACATGAGACATTTACCTTTGACGAATAATTTGTTCTTTAGTGAATAGCTCAGAGATGCTCACTTCATTTTCCTCAGAGCAGATAATGACCAAAAGACTTATTTATATGGGAGTATAATTGACATATATGTGTGTGTGTGTGTGTGTGTGTATAATTGTGACTGCTTTTCTGTAGTAATTATTTATATAGTATCTCCAATTTATGGTTTTTGACTAAGCAAAAGCAATAAGTCACGTTACCTTTTACATATGGAGAAATCAAATGTTTTTTGATCATAGGAAAAGAGAAAGAGCTAGAGTTGGGTTAAGGTTCACTGCTAGATAATTGCCTTCTTTATTAAATTTAAGAGTAAAGGTAAATAACAGTTGCCTTTTCTTCTGTTGGAAAAGTCATGTGTTTGACATTTAGGGATAAGCACTTGGAAAAGGACTTTGATTTGGTGCACAGTGGGAAATAATGCCATACATTTTTATAATACCTTCACATACTTTAGATATTATTGGCCTTTCCTTGATAAAAGTATGGTGATGCAGTATGCGTCTGGGAAGATCTAAGAACTGCTGGGAGTTAACAATAATATCCCACAGCAGAGGGAACTTGTGTCATGGGTAGAGAGGAAAGAACTCCAATTCTTTGAATGCCACAGTACATGGCTGAGTGGTAATACTTTTAAATATCCTGCCAGTGGAATTTTACTGTGCACATGGCTTGGTTCTTTCCACTATCCAGTTGTAAAAAGGAGACGGGCAAACAAACAAACCCAGAAATGAAGAGATAGATGTTGAAAACTTTTATCTCATATGACATCAGCAGGATTTTCTGCAGCAATAGATAGATAGATAGATAGATAGATAGATAGATAGATAGATAGATAGATAGATAGATAGATAGATAATCTTTACCTGTGAAATAATAAAAGAGAAAGGTTAAGTCTTTGCTATATCACCTACCGCTTAATGTAAATATTTCTTTATGGATTTTCTTTCTAGCCTGGCTGCCTGCCTTCTTGTCTCCTTCCACAAATATTTATTGAACACCTATTATGTACCAGGCATTCTGGTTTCTATTAAGAAATGTGAGAACAGTCTGTAAGTGACTTCTAAGCAGCATTATAGAGAGTATATCTGGTACTTAATAAGCATATATTTGTCTCTTTACCTCTTGAAATATTTACTTGAATACAAGTACTTTCTTGAATTTTTAAATTGATTTGAAATTGACCTGAAAGAACTTTTTAAAAAATTAACTTTATTTCAAATTCACAAAAATAAAAACAGAAAAAGGCAGCCCAACAAGTTATGGAAACATTACTCCTAAAAAGTTCTTTTTCTCATCTAATTCTAATTGCTAACTCAGTTGTTCCTCCAGTGTTCAGAAACATACACAGATGAACACAGATTAGTTAAATGAAAGTCAATGGTCTCCTTATTAATGAGAAAAAAAATGCTTAATTGTATTCATATCTTACAAATCCAAAGCCCATATTCTTTTTTTTAACTTTTAGAATTAATATAGTACCAACTTCGCTTTTGCTACAAAAACATTATAATGTTGTTGTTAACTATAGTCCATAAATTACATTAGTTATATTTTTCCCATGTATCACCACATTCTTAACACCCTGTAGTAGAAATTCCTGTATTTATATTATTAACCGCAATTCTCATCTACTTCAAAAATCATTGTTATACATTGATTATATATCTAAAAGAACTTGAGTTTAAATTTTTTTTTAACAAAGAAGGACCTTCCTTAAAATGATATATTCTTATAAACAAATCAACCTGTCCAGCATCAGATTTTGTCTGAATTATCTCTAAAATGTATCCCACATTCAAGCATTTAATACCCATCTTCATTGACAATTCTGGTCAAAACCTATATCATCTCTCACTTGGAACCCTGTAACAGCCTCTGAATTGGTCCTTCTGCTGCTCCTTCTGCAGTTCTTCCTCAACAGACAGAGTGATCTTTCTAAAACATAACTAATATCACATCATTCCCTTTCTTACACTCCTCTACTGGCTTCCACTGTACTTTAAAATAATTTCCAAACTGCTTACTATGGCCTGCATGTTTCCATGTGACCTGATCTTTGCCGGTCTCTCTGCCTCAGTAGTCTTCTGTAATGTTATCTTACTCCCTCCACTAGGGGGTCGGCTCCTGAAACAGTGCGTGACCTGTAGACTTGCAATAAGTAATTGATAAATACATACTTACTGGATTTCTGCAATTTAAAAGAATCCCAAGGGGAATCTTAACATAAAACTATTATTAACCCTTAGTGATTCTTTTTTGGATTCTTAACTTCGATTTGCATGCTTAGAGTAAAACATACCTGCCTGGAAATAAGGCGCTTAGAGAATTGAAACATTTTAAGAATATGACAATTAATGGCTGTGGTAGTAGAGCTGTTTTAAATACAGGATAGAGCAGGGTCAGCAAACGTTTTCTGTAAAGAGCCAGAGAGAAGTAAATATTTTAGGCTTTGTGAGCCATATGGTTTCTTGTGCAGCTACTCAATTCTGCAATTGTAGCAAGAAAGTGGTGATAAATAATACATAGATGAATGTGCATGGCTCTGTTCCAGGAAAACTTTATTTATAAACGGTAGAGTTAGAATTTCATGCAATTTTCACATTACACAAAATAATATTCTAATTTTGATTTTTCCTCCCAAACATTTAAAGATGTAAAAATTATTCTTAGCTTGCAGGCTGTATAAAAATAGTGGCAGACAATGACCAGATTTGGTCCACAGGCTGTAGTTTGCTCACCCTTGGCATAGAAGAGTTATTTTCCTTTGAATGAGAATTTATAGCTAAGCATTTACTTTTCAAATTTCACCAAATCATTTCAACAAGGTAGTTCTAACTCAAAGATAAATTTGAACTTTGATGTCTTACTTTTTTTGTACTGAAAATGTATTGTTTTAATAAGTTAAATAGCTATTGGATAATCTGTTTAAAAGTGGTGGGGAGCATAAGCTGTACAGAACCAGGGGTTTATAGTTGGAACGAAAAGGTATAATTTTGTGAGAGAAGATTTTTCTGGGCAGTTGCTGATATTGTCAGAATTATTAGAACCTCATGCAGATAATGTGCTTTTTCAATTCCCTAAAATGGATAATTTTTTTTTTTCTTCTACTTTTAGGTACACAACAAAACATTTGAATGATGAGACTACCTCCAAGCAAATTAAATCTATGCTGCAATAACAGTTCTGGAATAAGCACCTGCTGTAGAAAGAAGACAGTATTCTGCAATGACTGAGAATGCACAGTTTTTTAGTGATTGCAATTACTATCTCATTTATTCTTGCTTTTTATTTCTTTCCTCTATTCCTCTCCCCTCTTTTTTAATCATGTTCTTCTTCTTCTTAAGACTTCTTTTCTGTGCCAAATCATAAAGTTATACTCTGAAGGGATATTGTCCTTTCAAACAGGCCATCTAAGGCAGCTAATTATGCATTGCATTGGGTCTCTACTGAGAAAAATTCTGTGACTTGAACTAAATATTTTTAAATGTGGATTTTTTGGGAAAACTAATATTTAATATTGCTTCTCCTGCATGGCAAAACTGCCTATTCTGCTATTTAAAAGCCCTTACTGACTTTATTTTCTACTGCCGCTTTTTTCATGTGCAGCCAAAATGAAAATGTTTAAATTAACTGTGTTGTACAATGGTACCCAACACAAACTTTTTTTAAATTAGTAAGACTTTTGTTTAAAGTTTTAAGTTTGCATTTTGACTTATTTTGTAAGGATGTATGTTGTGTGTTTAACCTTTATTAACTAACGTTAAAAACTGTGATGTGTGCGTAGAATATTACGTATGCATGTTCATGTTTAAAGAATGGCTGTTGATGATAAAATAAAAATCAGCTTTCATTTTTCTAAGTGTTGCTTGGCTTACTGATATTTTGTTTTTAGGCTTCTAAAAATTTTTCCCCCATGTATATTTTTAAGGAATGCATATACACATTACATAATTTTCCCTTCATTTGAGGGACAGCTGGGTCTTTCAATAGTATTTTTCTTCATTGTTTATGTACATAATTTTAATTATTTTTAAAATCTTGCTAAGTACAATAAGACCAGTTATCTTGTCATTAACTTGAATTTTATTCTTGATTCGATTCGCTATTGTATAGATGTGGTAATAGAATGAAAAACTCACTCGTGCTTGACTCTCAATTCCAAGAGTGAGAAGATAGTAACAGGAAGCAAAGTGTGAGGCTCAGTGTTGCTGGAGAACAGCCCTTCATATTGGGAGGAGAATGAGTATAAGAGGGACTTCCAAGATACAAATTGAAGGCCATGATCTTACCAGTGGCAGAAAACTAACATGTTTGTTAAGATCATAAAATCTAAATCTCATGGTTGGAGAACCGTCTTAAAGATCATCTCCCTCTTGTTTAATGAGAAGACTGGCTGAGGTGTAATACAGTTAAAATGGTTAACTAGTGAAGAGAATCAAAGAGGCTTCCATCAAAACCTCTGGCCAAATAGTGCCATATCACATCCCTGCAGAACTCTCTGGCCTTCACTCTCGTCACTCAGCCAGGTTCAACTCCTTGCTGTTTGCAGTTGTTCCAGGTGGCATCACATGACCGTAACTCGCCAAGCTAGTCCCTGAGCTGCCATTCCCTTCCTCCTTTGGGCTCAAATGATGGACACCAACTCTCATCTTCCAAGGATCAGCTGTCACCTCCTGGACAAGGATCAGCTTTCTGGATAATATTGGCCATATCCTTCCAGGTACCTTCTAGGGGCCCCACAAAAGATGGATCCACCTAGAACCCATAAATGTGACTTTCTTTGGAAAAAGGGTCTTTGCAGATGTAATTCAGTTAAGGATCTTGAGATGAGACCATCCTGAACTAGGGTGAGTCCTAAATCCAGTGAAAAGTCCTTGTAAGAGAAGAGAAGGGAAAACACAACAGACACACACACAGGGGAAGGCCATGTGAAGACAGAGGCAGAGATTGAGTGATACAAGGAATCACTCAAAGAATGCCAGAATTACCAGCATCCACTAGAAGCTAGGAGAGCGGCATGGAATAGACACCCCTCAGAGCCTCCAGAAGGCACCAATCCTACCGACACCTTGTTTCTGGCCTCTGAGAGAATACAGTTCTGTTGTTTTAAGCCACCTGGTTTGTGGTATTTTGTTATGGCAGCCAGCCCTTAGAAACTAATAATTATAACTTTTCAGATACCTCTGACATTGAACTGTTGTGGATGTGTTTTCTGATACTATATTTTGAGCAACTTGAGAATAGGGCCATATCTGAATTTCTTTCGGTGTCCCAAGGAATCTTAACACAGTGCCTGCATTTGAGTGGGTGCAAAGGGAATGCTTGAAATAGAATGACTACAAATGAAAAATAATGATACAGCTAGAATAAATGGAGTAATTCTGCTGAGGCCTTTGCAGTTATAGTTAACACTCTGGATATTGAAGAATAAATAGAAAAATCTCTTCTAGTCCAGGGTTTAGCAAGCTGTGGTCTGTGGGCCAATCCATCCCACCTCCTCTCTTCATGCAGCCTGTGAGGTAAGAATGATTTTTACATTTTTAAATGGTTGAAAAAATCAAAAGCATAATATTTCTTAGCACTGAAAAAATACAATAAATTCAAATTTCAACATCCATTTAAAAGATTTTATTGGCCACAGCCTCACTCTATTTACATATCTTACAGCTACTTCTGTACCACAACAGCAGAGTTGAGTAGTTGTGACAGAGCCCATATGTCCTCAGAGGCTAAAAGCATTACTCTCTGGCACTTTATGAAAAAGTTTGCCAAAACTCCCGTAGCCACAAGAGCAGGTTTATTTGCTTCCTGTTATTTGAGAACTGGAACCACCAGTGCTTGTGTTGTCTGTGTGTTTCCCCTCTCTCCTCTTACAAGAGGAGATGGTAAAAGGAGCCATTTCTTCTGCTGCCAGGAAGGAGGTGGGTTCAATTACAGATCTAGCAGCTGCCATTCAGATAACCCAAAAAGGGCAGGTAGGCTGCTTCTCATCTTCCAAGTCCAATCTCTATTACTAATGTCTGTCATTGTGATGATGGATTCAGGGTAGGGGCTCATCAGGAAAGAGGGCTGTAATCAGCAGGCTCTGCCCTGCATACTAGTGAGAGGTGTGACCACTCATGCACATAACCATATAGATGCCATTTGTGAAATAGTTCATCCTTCCAATCTCCAGTCAGCCCTGCTTTGATGTAGGTAAATGTTATTACTCTAAGCCAGTGTCCTATTACCCCATCTTATCTCTAACACAGCTCAGTTGAGTTTGTCTCTACTCATCCTATGCCCATGTCCTGTGCCTCTTCCTTCACAATATAGTCATTGCATTATCTCTTTCACCAACTAGACCAATGAGTATCTGTTCACTGCTGCCCCACTTCTACAGCCCATGACATAAATGAGTTGAGCTCTGTTTGATTTGTATTCGAAAGCATTCTGGACTATTTTAAGTGTTTCAGAATTGTCACAACGATATTATAATTGCCTTCAAATCTAGGTCTTTTAAGTTGCAATGCCATTCTGGTTCCATTTGAGATTGCAGACCTGCCATTCCAGAAATTCTTATAAAATAGTTGAGCACAGAGCATATTTCAAAATCTTTTGAATTAAAGATGTGGTCAAAGAAGACTTAATAGATCTATGGATTGAGAGTCAGAAATCCCACAGCACATCACTTAATTTGGGGTTCATTTTCCTCATTAAATGAGAGAATTGAAGCATGCGTTCTTAGCAATGCTGCCAGCTCTGACATGGTTTGAGTCCATGTCATACAGAACGTCTTCTATATACAGTCAGCAAAAGGCAGTAGTGTGTGTAGCAATTAAAACATAGGCTTTAGAGTCAGTGGACTTGGTTTTTTTATGGCCTGCCTACTTTAACTCTGTGACTTTGAGCAAGTCTCATGTGCCCTCATTTGCAAAACAGACTTCCAGAAAGATCTGTGTATTAGCCAAATGGGTGCTGATGCAAAGTACCAGAACTCTGTTTGATTTTATAAAGGGTATTTATTTGGGGTAGCAGCTTACAGTCAGAAGGCTCTAAAGATTCCAACTCAAGTTACTGTAAAAGGTACTTTTTCACCCAAAGTCATTGACCATGTGTTGAAGCAAGATGGCGGGCGATGTCTGCAAGGGTTCAGCCTTCCTTCTTCCTCTTAAGTCTCCATGGTCCAGCTTATTCCGATCTCAGCTATAGACTGGCATAAGGCTCGACTCTCTCCCGGGGCCTTATTTCTTTCTGGGCTCAGCGCCTCTGTTCTCTTCACAAGGTCAGCTGTAGGCTATCAGTCTCATCTCTTCCCCGGGCCTCTGCATGTCTAACGAGCTGTCTTCTTCCTCTGTGTTCTTCTCTATCTACTGCCATGTGAGAGTCTGTTTTTACCAGTCCACCAAGGGGGCTGGGACTCAATGCCGAGCTGCACTCTAATGACGTGGTTAAATCAAAGCCCTAATCTTGATTTAATGAAGTAAAAGTGAAACCTTTAAATTTAATACAATCAAAGGGGTATCACGCCCAGAGGAACTGACTAGTTTACAAACATAATCAAATATCATTTTTGGAATTCATAAATAATACCAAACTGCTAACAGCCTGTCTCTCAAGTGGCTGTGAGGATCACACTTGACTCTGCACTTCAGAAGTATTCAAGGTTCGTCTTTCGACATCATGATACTTGACTTGAAAACAAAGCAACATAGCCAAGTCTAAGTATGTCCACTAACATGCAACATCTCCCGCTTTAGAAAGTAATCAATAGCACTGGTTCTCACTCCTTTCCTTAGTCAAAGCGGGACTAGGCAAAGGTGCACAATTTTAATCCACATCTTAGAGATCCTGCCGCAGATTAATAAAAACCTACTGGATCGCGGTGCCAGTTTTCTAAATGCGCAGGTGATTAACTGCATATTTGCATCCCGAACTATTAACACAATTATTTTGAACATTGAGCTGCAGTGTGCTGATCTATTGCTTCAGTGAGTGAGTGCACAAGCAGACCTTTATTTCAATAAATGTTTAGTAAGTACCTTGTCCCAAGCCACACATCGGCTGTGTCCTGGGACTACAAAGATGGACGTCAAGGCCTTCAAAGATGAGGAGCAGCAGTTTACTGGGTCTGGAAAGAAAGGGCATTCAGGCAGAAGAAGCCACATGAGGAAAAGCAAGTATCAGTGTATAGCGTGTTAACACAAAACACCAGGATCTTTGAAGTACTGTTTCTTAAAAATTCCTAAATGTTGTAATCTTTGGTGTAGGAGAAATAGTATGGCTTTGGTAGATAGGTAGACTGGGTTCAAATTTTATCTCCCCCAGTTGCTGGCTCTGTGATCTTGGAAGCTACTCAAGTTCACTGAACCCTCTGTTTCCTCACTGTAAAAGAGACATAATAAAATGGCCGTGAGGGTTCAGTGACATTTGGGAGCACAGGCCGTAGGGCCTACTGCGGAGTTAGGCCTCCTCAGGTATAGCACCTAATGGGGATGCTGAATTGTTGGATTTCCACAGCTGGAATTCCGTATTAAGAATCACTCATTTTATTGGTAAAGCATGAGGTGAATCCATATTGTAACTAGTATAATAACTTGCAACTTTAGTTTTTTTTTTTAAGATTTATTTTTATTTATTTCTCCTCCCCTATCCCTCATTGTTTTGCACTTGCTGTCTGCTCTCTGTGTTCTTCTGTGTCTGCTTGTCTTCTCTTTAGGCAGCAAGAGGAACCGATCCCAGGACCTTCCGGAGTGGAGAGAGGTGCTCAATCTCTTGCACCACCTCGGCTCCCTGGTCTGCTGCATCTCTTGTTGTCTCTCCTCTGTGTCTCTCTTTGTTGTGTAATCTTGATGCACCAGCTCTCCACATGGGGCAGCACTCCTGCGTGGGCCAGCTTGTCGCGCAGGTCAGCTTGCCTTTCACCAGGAGGCCCCGGGAATCGAACCCTGGACCGCCTATATGGTAGGCGGGAGCACAATTGCTTGAGCTACATCCGTTTCCCGCAATTTAGTTCTTAATGATTAAGTTATATTTGATATTTTAAGGCATACAAAGCAATTCTTCCATGTCATTACTCCACAACCCTGGGGGCTCTGGAGGCCTTTGGATATGTCGTTCCTTTACCGCCTTCCTGAGGAGCTCCGCTTCGTGCTCCTGCCCAGGTTACGGCCCCATAAAAACATCCTATACTTTTGCTTCATATCATTTATCACAATTGGAAAAAATTTTGGTGTAAATTTTCAGTTTTAATTTTATAATTTTGAATAGGTAATGGACATTTGTGCGGTTCAAAATTCAAAAGATATAAAATATATATACAGTGACAACTCCCACCCAGCTCACATTCCCCTGTTCTCTCCCATTGGCAGCCAACATTAACACTTTGTAGTGTACATTACAGAGACAGCCTGTGAATGAGAAAGCAGTATGTTTATTCTTACCAAGTTTACCGAAATGTAGCTTATACAAAACACTATTCCATACTTGGTTTTAGTCACACAATGTGAATTGGGGACTGCCCCGTATCATTATATAAAGAGCATTATCATTCTTTGTAAAGGCTCACAGTATTCCATTACATGGATACAACCTATTTATCCATTTAGTCACGTATTAATGGACTTCCAGGTTGTTTCCAATCTTTTGTCATTATGAAACAGGGTGCAGTGACAAATCTTGTGCACACATCACTTTGCATATATGTGCAGCCTAACCTATCTCCTCACTTCCCTCAGGCAATTCCAGCAGTGCTGACTTCACTGTCCTTGACACCACGGGGAGCCGGTTTGGGGAAGTGAGGCCAAGGGGCAGAAGCAAGTTCTGGGGAGAGTGAAGGAGGACAGGTGGGAAAGGCACTTCCAGCCGTGCTCCTGCGGTAGACATCATGGTGGGCAGCTGGAACTCTGTCCCTGGTCCTCTGAGGAGCTGCGTAGAATGCCCAAAGGAATGGTCCTCCCCAGGGCACAAAGGAGAGTGTTTATCCACCAGCTCCCATCTGCCATTGGCCAGTTGCAGCAACAGGGGAGGCCTGGTCCCTGCGGTCCCTGCCTTTTCCCTCCAGCAGCGCTCCCAAGCTGCAGGCGAGTTGTCAAGGACACCTGGGAAAGTCGTGCAGCTTGATCGACTTGCTTGTCAAATCCAGCTGTGAGGATGCCCTGCTTCCACTTGGCCAGCATCCCACAATCTCCTCCCTAACACTCCTCCAGCAGGAATAGTGGATGGATGGTGTAAGTTTAGTTTCATGCCTGCCTCCCCACAGATGGTGAGCTCCGTTAGAGCAGGAGCCATGTCCATTTCTGCACTGCTGAATTCCCAGGGCCTATCATAGTAAAGTAATTGGTGATAGAGTGTAGTGGAAGATGCTAGTGCTATGGACAAATGCAGGTGGATTGGGAGTGTTCATTGGGGGCACAGTCTGCAATTTAATAGGGTGAGCAGAAGTAGGTCTCATGAAGCAGGTAACAAGGGAGCTGAGACTTGAGGGAGGTGAGGGGGTAGCAGTGAGGTATCTGGGGGAAAGCTGAGCCAGAGCTCGCAGCCAGTGTGGGGGTGGACGACAGAGGGCTGGTGAGTACGGGGAGGGAGTCAGATCCTGTAAAGCCTTCGCGGCCACCACGGGCCTTGGCTTTCCTTGGAGCCATGGGAGGGCACTGAGCTGAGGACCAACATAATCCAAACTATCAGAAAAGGGTCCCCCTGACTGCTGTGTCAAGATTAGAATGAGCTGAGGCGAGACTGAAGCAGGGAGACCAGTGAAGAAATTGCAAGAAATGAGGCAAGAAATGATGGCAGATCTTTGCAGTGAGGGGTGGGTGAGAGGAGACCAGATTCCGGATACATTTTGAAGGTAGAGCCAACAGATTTCCCCGACAGATTGGATGTGGAAGTGTGAGTGAGGAGGCTAGAATGATCCTAGTGTTTATTCTGAGCACTTGGGAGAATGAGTGGAGTCACCATCAACTGTGACAGGCAGGCAGTGGGTGCAGCCGATTTTGCAGGAGTGGGATGAGTGTTTCTAGGCTCACTGGGCACGGATGTCTTCTGTCACCTCTGGTCTTCTGCCCTTTGAGTCAAGCATCGCTTGCCCTGCTGAAGGAGCATTTCTCCAGAGAGTATTTAGCAGTGAAAGGCTGGGAGGAGTGAGGGGAGTGGAGGGAGGACAACAGGGCAGTCCAGTGTAGGGGAGAGACCCCACCGCTCCAGTTTGCATCCCTGTTCTGCCCTCAACGGGCTTTCCGACTTCGCTGTGGTCCCTCCTCAAACCTGGAAAAACCGCAAAGGCACTGCTGGCCTCCCATTTGTGCCTCGTCGCTTTGGGAGACCCTGAAAAGGTGACACCTGCACAGGGGAGGCCAAGGAAGATGGCGCATCTACGTGCTGAGAGGCGGCTTCTTCATCCACATCGCCAGCAGCCACAAAACTGGTCACCCATGCCACTGCCTCTGCTGACCCCAAGCTAACAACTCCTGGAGACACTGACTTAGCTGCTGAAAGGTGGGTGTAAACAAGGGCCAGCCTGTGAGCACTATTGGAGTGAACACTCTAGGGGCCCTTTGGAAGGGAGAACACCCATCTCTACTGAGGGTTATTGTATGTAAGCCTGCTCTTCAAGTGGAAAACACGTGGAGATATTATTACATCTTTTGCAGATGAGGAAGCAGAAGTTCAGAGAGGTAAAGAAACTTGCCTAAGGTCACACAGCTACTGACAGAGCCAGGATTCAGCCCAAATCTATAGGCTTCAGAGAGCTTGCTCTGTGCTAACATTATGTTTTTGCATATTGGATAATGATGATAGAACCCTTTCTATAACTCAATTGATTTAATTAATTAGTATATTGTTTCAAATTATGATCACCTCTAAGATCAGGTGAAACTTACTTTTCAAAAATGTATAGGTTATGGTACAAAATTCATTTTACCGTGTTCACTAGACCACAAGAGCGAATCCTTTAATTGCCACTGAATGACAATTCCTTCCCCTGCAAAGAGGAGTGAAGCCAGGTCAATCTATATAATGAAGTACATCCTCAATCTTCAGAGAGCTGGATGACAGGTGTTAAGCAGTAGTTAGGGTAATGAAGGGCATGTGGCTTTAAAGGTACTGGGGCAGCTGCAGGAGGTGAGGGAGGAGGGTGGGGAAGGAAAGAGGATTTTAATATAGACCATGAATAGATTCCATACTTTATTCAATGCCTTTAAGACATGTGAATAAACAATATATTCCTTTTAAATAGCTTGTGGATGTTTATACCTCTTGACTAAAATTCTGAGGTTAAAGCATGGAAGTCTCTGAACCCATAAGAGCAATATACAAAAAGAGAAACTTGATTGATAATGGATTGGGCACTTTGGAAAAGGAGCTGGCAAAACTATCTGTGTTCTTGATTGGCCACAAGAGGGAGCCAATACCAGTACTTTCCAGGCAGAAGGCCCTCGAAAGATGCTTAAATTTGGCGAGAGTGCGACATGGCACTTTATTTCCAGGATAGGACTTTCCAGGCTCTGCAAAGACCCTTTACCCAAAACCTCACTTGTTAGGTGCAGAGAATATTTAATATATTACATTTTACAAGCAAGTTTACAAAATGTGTATGTATGTTATATAGATACAGTGTTACCAAATTATTCTGCAGAATTATTTCTATGTATGCATACTTAGTAAAAACTGAAAGGATAAACATGGTGGCAATATGGTAATTCAATGTTCTCCATATGATTCTGACACTTTTTTTTTTTTTAACAACTACCATTGTCTTGATTGTTAGAGCATGTTTATCATTAGAAAGAGTGTATCACAGGATCCTACCCTTTGTGGGCAAACCCAGGAGAGCAGCCCGCCTGATGCGCTCCCTGCTCCCTGCTTGAGCCCCTTCGCTCACACATGCTACTCACACAGACAGGCATGTTGGGCAATGTGAATTTTACCAGAAAGACTTCCTATCATAGAACAAATCCAGTTGCTCTCCTTGGTTGATGCTGGGAGTGACCCAGCATTTTTCAAAATCAGAAACAAGATAATGAGAAGAGCCCTGTCCATGTGACGAGGGTCTGGCTCCTGGTCCTGTGCTGAGGACTCTTTTTTTTTTTTTTAAAGATTTATTTATTTTATTTTTATTTATCCCCCCCCTTGCTGCTTGTGCTGCTGTGTCCATTCGCTGCGTGTCTTCTCTGTGTCTGCTCATCTCCCCCTTGCTGTGAGGTCTTGCCGCATCAGCCCACGGCGCCGCGCCGGCCTGCCCTCACAAGGAGGCGCCGGGAAGCGAACCCGGGGCCTCTCATATGGTAAACGGGTGCTCTATCCATTGCGCCACACCCACTTCCTGCCGTGAGGTTGCTGCATCAGCCCACCGCACTGCTCAGGCCGGCGTGCCCTCACAAGGAGGCCTC
>JAQZBX010062576.1:0-16873 GCA_029593785.1 Cabassous unicinctus
CCTCATATTCTTTTGAAATGTGCAAGCCAAACATTGTTACTGTTAATAAGAAAATATAGAAAATCTAAGCTTTAGAAAAGGCTTTAGAATATCTCCTACATTCTGCATTATGATGGCCTTTTGAGAGGGACCCAGTGTTCCCGTGTCCATAGATTCGAATGTCTGATGTTACACCCTGGGAGAAGGCACAAGAATTTAAAATATTTGGAGGCTCTGGGACATCAGGAATTGTGAGATACAATGACCTAATCACTGTTTTTGGGGACTATGGATTATCCAGAAGAGATGAGGCCCTGGAAGCCTCCACCTCCCCTGCTCCTTTTGTTTTCTTCACTGTGGAATGTGGTTTGGTTATGATGAGTAGAAAGGGATATTGGGCTGAAGAACTTGAGAGGATACTATAAGATTGGAGCATATGAAATCCTTGGGACAGTTTCCCTTTCTAAGTCACAGAATTTGGAACAGAATTGAGCACACTCCCATAGCATCCAGCCAGACATCTTGACATCAGTAAAATCTAAGGTTCTGTGAATGTGAAAAATCTTAGCCTTCTCCAGATCACTCTAAGGGGCATGCAGACTATTGAAGAGGGCATAGTAACACTAACAATTACCCTTACTTTTCAGATAAGAAAACCTACAGAGACACTTGTTGGCTTGCATGAGGTCACACAGTGGAGAGCAGGGTGGTAACCAGGCTGGAACCAAGGTCTTCTGACCCCTGCCCCTGAAATCTTAGACTGGCAGTTTTGACTTGTATGTAATTTGCATGTCTCTATTATAAACACCATTTGGTATGTGGCAAGTGTCAGGATTTGCGGTTTTGGGCAGGGGGCCACTGAGGGAGCATCAATATTTGTGCCTCTAGATTCTGCCTGCTGTTGGCAGCATGGGATTTTGTCCATCCTGCCTGATGGAAATTGTTCAATCCCTTCTTCTCTCTCTTTTGTCTACTCAAGTTGTAACTCATTCTAACTTGCCAAACCTTTTTTGCTTGAATTTGATGACTGCATATTTGTATTAACCCTTTTTATGTTCTTTTAATAGATGAGGTTCATTGGGTCATTTTAAAAAATCATATTTTTATTGCTAGAGATGCTCAGACCCAGTGAAATGAAGAGATCCCTCCTGGGTCAAAGAGCAAGTGAGTGTGGAGCTGCAAGGCAGTGGTTCTAATTCCCTTTCCAGAACTAACCCAATGCCGAGAGAGTGCTCCTGGTATGCCTGATAGATTTCTTACTTTCTATTTATCACATAGCAATCGTAAAGCAGAATTAAATACATATTTAAAGAGAAAAGAATCCATAATTCCTCCATCAAGGAATTGCTTCTTTTTTCATTTTTAAGTGTTTCCCTTCAGTCTTTACTGTATTGTACACTTGTTATGTAGACATGCTTTAGAGATGGTTACTCTTTTGGACAAGCGAAAAGCAACAGCAGCATAATGACTGTGGGATTTGTTGGAAAATATGGAATTCTGGCTTTCTTTCTTTGGAAAATCATAGTTGTGATAGCTACTGGACTATTCACGGACTTCCTTCTATTTCAATCCAGGGTTTGTGGTGCAAAATTATTTTATCTTGATTTTACTCTAGGGCTTTTAGAATTAGATTTTGCTGGAGTCAGCTTTGATTTAATGCTTGTATGCATTACAGCTATTAGAAAAAAAAATCCCATTCTCACAAAAGTCTTTGGAACACCAGCAAACTAATTAAAGCTACTCAGCTAAGTAAATCCATTTTTTATTATTGTAACACAATGAGGAATTTTTTTGGCACAAAGTTTGCTCAGTACTTGAGGAAAAAACCCAGTCTATCATACATGATGTTTGATGCTCATGCAAAGTGTACCCTTACATTTATAAATGTTTCTGTACCATTTTTATTGTAAAGATCATGGATGAGCTCAGATGACCAGAGTAAGATACCAAAGGGTCCAAGGTCATGGCTTTGAATGATGGGTAGACAATTAGTTCACTTTCTGTGTTTTAGGACCATAGACTCACTCCTGACATGTATGACTCAATAGTTACTGAATACGTAGCATTGTCACAGAGAAATGTTTGATGTGATTTTACAATGTAATTTTATGTTCCTTAGTCATTTATTCAACAAAGGCATGGATCGGCCATTGCAAACCCATCTGCAAAGGCAGGGAAATCATCTCAATGTTTACCACGCTGGATGGTGGTTTTCTAGTAATGCCTCATACTCAAAGGGTCAGGAGACAGTGGTTCTGGTCCTTGCTTTGCCACTAACTAAAAAGTAAGGCCCGTAAGCTTTCTGAGCCTATGTTTCCTAATGTGTAAAAGAAGGTTAATAATACCTGGCGAACTGATCTTCTAGGTTTGAGGTGAAGATCAAAATAGAAATTGCAAGTATACATGCATCATTAGGATTCTAATGATGGACATAGTTTTGATCTTCTGTCTTTCATGTTGTTTAATATACATTTGGTGACTTCTCTTGGGCCAAAGGTGATATTTAGATACATTTTAAAACTAGAAAATAGCTCAGAAATTGATTAAAGACTGGTTTATGAAGCAGAGTAGGATGACCTGTAACTCTTTTCAGGGACCTCTGGACCTGATGCCTATACTGGTTTTGGAAGTGGGATTATTAAAAGAGTCAATCCTTACGTTGACATAGCATTAATACCTCCCTATGTTATCCTGGAGTGTGAAACCAACTAATTAACTCCAAACTTATTGTAGCCAATGGTAGAAACTTCCTCAACTATGCTTTATGTCATTAGACCTCCTTTTAGGAGCAACATACAAAGATTTGAAACCTTTCTCCTTTTCCAGTTTTTTCCATCTTTTGAATGCTTTAGGAGAGAAATGATGATTGGTTAAGGAGAGGGTGGTAGGAGACAGAAGTAAAAAGAAACAAAAATAGTCTAGATCCTTCACCAACAAGATGGCCAACTATTCATTCATTTATTTACTTGGTTTGTTGGCTTGTTCATTCATTTATTTGTTCATTCACTCATTCAGAGTAGTTTGTGAACTTATGCTCACCCCAGTAGTATGACAAATGCTAAGATTACAAAGATGAGTATCTCAGTCTTGACTCAAATGAATATCAATTCATAAATGGTTATTTCTTCTATTCTTCATTCTATAACAACTATCTGCCTTTTTTGTCTGTATAATTGAGCTTGGTGTTGTTAATGTCCTTTCTTTAGTGCCTTAATTTCTGGTAACAGAGTTCCATATTTCCTTTAGAAAGCCGCTGTTATACAATCCCCAGCCTTGTAGTTTGGGTAGGATTGACCTCTGGGTCTTTGGTGTCAGAGTGGCTTAAAGGCTATCCTTTACCCTATTGCACCACCATGGGGTGGGAACATAACTCAAGCGGTATTATTGAGAGAGCGATAAAACAGAAGCAGGCATTTTCTGGAGCTTCTGGGAAAGGGAAACTTTCTTTGTCTTACTCTGGATAGTGTGAGCAGAATATACAAGGTCTGGAAAGGCTGTAGCCATTTTGCTAACAAGATGGGTGTGGTGGTTTGAAACTGTATGTACCCTAGAAAAGCAGCTTCATAAAGTTAATCCATTCCTGTGGGTGTGAACCCACTGTAAGTAAAATCTTTTGATGAAGCTACTCTAGTTAAGGTGTGACCCACCTCATTCAGGTTGGGTCTTAATCCTTTTTCTGGGGTCCTTTATAAGAGAATGAAATTCAGACAATGAGAAAGAAAGCCATGGAAGCAAGAAGCTGAAAGCAATGAAACCCAAAAGAGAAGGGAGAAACCAGCAGATGCCGCCATGTGCCTTGTCATATGACAGAGGAGTCCAGGATCACAGACAGCTGGTCTTTGGGAAGAAAGCATTGTCTTGATGATGCCTTGATGTGGACATTTTCATGGTCTCAAAACTTTTAACAGGATTGTGGGAAGATGATGATGGGCTAACAGGCAGAGCTGAATGCTCTCACAAAAACAATGGAGAAAGAGCCAAAAGCTGTCCAAGGGACCTGCTTTGGGGGTCAGCAGATTAGGACAGTGCTACACAACTCCCAGGAGGGTGAGGGACAGAGAGACAAAGAAGCCAAAATGACAAGTGTGTTACCAAGCCCCTATGGTGGCCAGGAAGGACTCCCCTCCCCCATCCCCAAGATATTAAGCTAGGGTAAAACCCCTGGCTCACTGCAGCTGACTGAGAGGGGAGCAGATATCTTCCTTCCTGTCAGCTGTTTCAAGGGAAAAGGGAGGGGAGGTCAGGATGCTTTTCTTCAGTGAATTTGGCCAGCAAAGCCAGCTTTGACTCTCTGATCTGGAGATTCAACACAGGAACACATGAAAGCCAAGACTGAAACACCTCAGTAGAAAGGTGTGCTGACTAGCTCCATCTGCTGGCCGGTATGGAAATTGCAGGGACAAAAACTGTTTGCTGTCTCTGTATCCAACCTCTGGGAGACAATCTGTGCCCCACTAGTGAATCCTTGGTCTCATTTTCAAAACTTAAGCTGGGCAATTTTAAAGACTGAGAATAAGTTGAACCAAATATCAAAGAAGAACTGTGGGGAAAAAAAACAATAGGCAAGAGAGAGAAATTAGCCATCAGAGGAAATTCACCAACGTAATCAGATGCCTAGATGTCAGCAAAAAATTACAAGCCATACTAGGAAGCAGGAAGAGATGGCCCAGCCAAAAGAACAAACCAAATATCCTGAAGAGATACAGGATTTAATACAATTGATCAGTGATAATCACACAACTCTCCTAAATCACTTCAAAGAATTTAAAGGAAATATGACTAAAGAAATAAAGGATATTAAGATGACACTGGGAGAGCATAAAGAACAATTTGAAAGCCTGCAAAGAAGAGTAACAGACCTTAAGGGAATGAAAGACACGATGGATGAGATTAAAAGTACTTCAGAGGCACATAAGAGCAGATTTGAATTGCTTGAAGACAGAATTAGTAATTTTGTAGACAGAACATCTGAACTGGAAAAGATAGGAGAATAGAATGGAAAAAATGGAACGGAGTCTCAAGGAATTGAATGATAATGTGAAATGCACAAACATTCGTATTATTGGTGTCCCAGAAGAAGAGAATGGAAAAGGGGCAGAAAGAATATTTGAAGAAATGATGACTGAAAACTTCCCAACCCTTATGAAGGACATAAATATCAATATCCAAGAAGGACAACGCACCCCAAACAGAATAAATCCCAATAGACCTACCCCGAGACACCTACTATTCAGAATGACTAATATCATAGATAAAGAGAGGATTCTCAAAGCAGCAAGAGAAAAGCAAAGCATCACATGCAAGGGAAACTCAATAAGATTAAGTGCCAACTTCTCATCAGAAACCATGGAGGAGAGAAGAAAGTGGTATGATGTATTAAAAGTACTGAGAGGGAAAAACTGCCAGCCAATAATTCTTTATCTGGCAAAGCTATCCTTCAAAAATGAGATTGAGTTCAAAGTCTTCACAGATAAAACTGATAGAATATGTTACCAAAAGACCAAATTTGCAAGAGATACTAAAGGCGGTGCTGCAGCCTGAAAGGAAAAAACAAGGGTGAGAGATTTGGAGAAGTTTAGAAATGAAGGTTATTAAGAAGGGTAAACTAAAGGATAAGAAAACAGACAATAGAATGATATGACAACAGAGAGCCGAAGGACAAAACGGATGAAGTAAGTAATGCCTTTACAGTAATAACATTGAATGTTAATGGATTGAACTCCTCAATCAAAAGACATAGACTGATAGAATGGATAAAGAAATATGAGCCATCTTTATATTGTCTACAAGAGACCCACCTCAGATGTAAGGACACAACCAGGTTAAAAGTGAAAGGTTGGAAAAAGGTATTCCATGCAAATAGTAACCAAAAAAAGAGCTGGAGAAGACCACATAAATGTAAAATAACATTATAGTATATGAACAATAATTATATAGTATATGAACAATAATTAGCACAACTGGCAAATTATCCTGTGATCAGTATTCTGTAATTTTTTTCGTACAAAATAAATACTTGCTTTTAAATGAGGAGGGCTGGAGAAGAGATATATTTTTGGATACTTCATTTTTCTTTAGCACTTTCTTATTCATATTCTTTAATTCAAATCATCTATCTGGATTAATAATGATTTAACATGACCATTGTTCAATAAGATTTTGAGTTTTCTGCCTCATAAAATTATGAGTTGGCAAATTGTCTGCTGTAATTCATTCCAATAAGATGTGAAGAATTCCCAAATAGGAATTTGATTATCCGGAAAGAATTATGGCCTAAATGGAAATTACGTAACTACATCAATAATTTTTTTCATTTTTAGAGATTATTATGTCCAATAGTTAGAGCTGTAATATAAAAATTAGAATTATGTTATAATTAGTTTCTATTATATTTGAATTATTAGTTACATTTATAAATGTTTGTTGCTATGTTATCTATTTTTTAAAAATATTTATTCATTTATTCCCCCCTCCTCATTGTTTGCTCTTACTGTCTGCTCTCTGTGTCTGTTAGTTGTGTGCTCTCTGTATCTCTCGTTTTCTTTAGGAGGCACTGTTAACCAAACCTGGGACCTCACATGTGGGAGGGAGGCGCCCAACCGCTTGAGCCACAGCCGCTCCCTGCTATCTATTTTTTATAATTGATTATATTAAATCTAACTTGGCCTTGCACTCTCATTTAAGATTTGTAATTTCTTTCAATCTATTTTTCTATTTATTTTACAATTTTACAATAAGGGACTTTTTAACATTAAAAAAAAAAAGCCATTGATTATACACTTGAATAGATCATATGGTATGTGAATATATCTCAATAAAACTGCTTAATAAACAGATAAATAATTGTGCAAGAATAGCCAGAAATAGCAGCTATGTACAGCAGGGGAAACAGAGAGATTGAGAGGTGAATTTTCTTGTTTATTTGTCTGTTATTACTATTACTGAAATAATGAAAATGCTTTAACAATGATTGAAGTGATGAATGCACAACTGTGTGATTATACCTAATACTATTGATTGTACACTTTGGATAAATTGTATATTTTATTAATACATATCAATAAAATTTGTTTAAAAATTTGAATAAACAATGTAGCAAATTCATTAAAAAAAACCTGAAAGCTTGTAAGCTAATAAATTCCCATTGTTAAAAGCGACCCCATTTCATGGTATATTGCTTTCAGCAGCCTAGCAAACTAAAACAGTGGGCATCCTTATAAATACTAGGACATTGACAGTGAGGAGTTTGAGGGTGAAAGCAATACCATAGAAGGCAGATGAGTGAGAATGAAATCAGGTACTGGTGACATTGGGCTGCTGGATCAATTCTCACCTGAAGGAACATAACTCCATACAGTTCAATTACATAAGCCATTAAATTACCATTACTTTTTAAAAAACAGCTTTATTGAGATATAATACACATACCATACAATTACATGTTTAAAGTGTATAATTCAATGGTTTTCAGTATGCGAGTATTACCACAACCAATTTTAGAACATTTTCATTGCTCCTCAAAGAAACCCCATAGCCATTAACAGTCACTCCCATTTCCACCGAACTCACCCCCCATGCCCAGCCCTAGGCAACCACAAATCTTCTTTTTGTCTCTATAGATTTTCCTGTTCCAGAAATTTCATGTAAATATGAATATGTGGTATTGTGTGACCGGCTTCTTCCACTTAGTGTAGTATTTTCAAGGCTCATCCATATTGCAGCATGTGTCAGTACTTCATTCCACTTTATTGCCATGTATTATTCCCTCATGTGGCTATATCTCATTTTACTTATCTGTCATCAGTTGATGGACATTTGGATTGTTTCCAGTTTGGGGCTATTATGAATAAATGGCTGCTATGAACATTTTTGCATAAGTTTCTGCGTGAACACGTGTTTTCATTTTTCTTAGGTAAATAGCTAGGAGTGGAATTTCTTGGTCATATGGTAGCTGTATGTTTAACATTTTGAGCACATGCCAAACTGTTTTCCAACATGGCTAGACCATATTACATTCCTACTAGTAGTGTAGGATGGTTCTGATTTCTCCACATCCATGTCAATACTTGTTATTGTCTATCTTTTGATTATAGTCATCCCAGTGGGTGTGAAGTTGTATCTCATTGTGGTTTTGCTTTACATTTCCCTGATGTTGAGCATCTTTTCACGTGCATTGGCCATTTGTATGTTTTCTTTGAAGTCTCATTAGTATTAAGTCAGTTTGAGTTAGATTATTCTGTCAGCAGAAAGTCCTATCTGATTTAGGAAATATGTTTCACCTCTATGGAAGAGTTTCAGTGCTTTCTCTCTCAAACGGTTATACTTTAATAAAATTTAAATATAACATTCATAAAAATGTACAAATCAGAACATCAATGTTTTCACAGAATGAACATAGCTATGTAACTATCACCCATGTCAAGACACAAAATATTGCTAGCATGCTAGAAGCCCCCTTATTTATACTCCTCATCATTCTTCACCTACCAAACTTTTGACAGCATAGATTAGTTTTGCTTGTTTTAAAACCTTATATAAATGGAATCATACAGTGTATACTCTTTTGTGTCTGGATTCTTTCATTTAACACAACATTTGTAAAAGTCATCCATGTTATTGTGTTTAGCAGTAGTTTGTGCTTTTATATTTGAATGTAATATTCCATTGGATGAATGTACCATAATTTATTTCTCCATTGTATTGTTTATGGACATTTGAGTTGTTCCCAGTTTTTGGATATTAGAAATAATGCTGCTGTGAATATTCATGTACATGTGTTTCAGATTACTTCCAATATTATGAAGATTTTCAGTGCTACCCACACTGGAAGATTTATTGTTTAATCTTTCACGTTTAGATTTACAATTCTCCTGTAGTTTTTCACATCTCTGGTAGATTTATTCCCAAGGTTTTGATGTTTACTGGTGCTACTGTACATCCCCCAGAGAGGATTTACTTTTGTGGCTAGCAGGTATTCAAGATGGGGCAGTTCAGCCTGTTCTATTCTGGGCTTGCTCTAAATCAGAGCCATGCTGCACTCTTCACCCTCTCTTCTGGGATATCACCCTTCAGAATTCCCACATGAAAACTAGCATGTTTGATAGGTTTGAACTTGGATTTTCTCTCCCCAGCCTCTGAGACTGCTGAAGATTCTGCTCAGCTTCTTTGCTTCTTAGCCATGACTTTCTGCTTAGCCTTTCAGAAAAGGCACAGAGAGCCTCTTGGACATCAGTAAATGCTGCAAGGGCAAAAATGGTGTCTAATATCAGGTTCACTTCTCTAGTCTTCCCCTTCTTTCTCTTCAGGGTCTTAGACCCTGAAGTCTTAACTTCCTTGTTAGTGCTTGATGCCTTCAGACAGATGTTTCTAAGAGTTTGCACAGCTTTTCTAGTTGTTCCCAGCAGGAGGGTTAGTCTGATATTAGCTTGTCTGTAATAGTTGGAAGTGGAAGCAGTAGTGTGCTATTAAGTGTGTAACAATTTGGTCTCTGGTGGGGGGTGGGGAGGAACTTTAATTAGTAGCATTTGCTGATTTCCCTGGTGTAAATCCTCACACCATGGCTAATTTCAAGCAACTCATGTGATATCACTGAGCATGTCGGTGAGCAGAGATGTGTACAGTTTTATGAGCTGGTACACATGGGGTTGAGCACACCACTCAGTTGAAATTCCATCCCAGCCAATTTTGTTCTACCTTCCCCAGTACAATGGAGGGAACTGTTTATTCTATATCATCAGCACATCTGCATCCAGATTTTGAGGGCCCTACCTCCTGTTGTAATGGGGCAGTTTATGCGTAGATGGGGGTCATTAGAAAGGCAGAACTTCATGCCTGGGAGTTTACATCAGGAAGAAGAAAGAGGTTTCATGGACTCAAAAGGAATCAAACATAACAAATAAAATAAATAAATAAAGGAGCCCACTTAAAATTGTGGAATATAGTTGTAGAAATTGAAAATGTTTTTCAAGAGCTTTTAAAATGTTAAACATGCTTATGTAAAATTAAAAAAAAAAACAGGTTATGAAAATGCATATTATTGAATTTTGTAAAAGTAGGAAAGCACTGTATGGTGGTTTGAAACCGTTTATACTCCCAGAAAAACATGTTCTTAAATCTAATCCATTCCTGTGGATATGAACCCATTGTAAAGCAGGACCTTTTGAAGGTGTGACCCATCTCAATCAGGATGGGTCTTAATCGTATTATTGGAGTGCTGTCATTTGCCTTGCCATGTAACAGAGGAACCAAGGCTCACAGGCAGCCAGTCTTTGGGAAGAAAGCATCACTAAGATGATGCCTAGATTTCGACTTTCTTTTAGTCTCAAAATCATAAGCTTATAAATTCCCATTGTTTAAACCAAACCATTTCATGGTATTTGCTTGAGCAGTCTAGGATACTAAAACACATTATATATAGAGAAAGAAAAAAATAGATTTAGAAAAATTTGAGGTTATTTAAAATTATTTAAAATTTGAGGTTATATAAAATTTGAGGTTGACAGTGGGATTATGGATAACTTTTGTTTCCTTCCGTCTATTTTTCTTAGTGTTCTAAATGAGTTTATGTTACTTTTACAATCTGAAAAAAGTCAGTAAGCATGGCAGTGGGAGGAAAAGAAGCAACCTATTCTTATGTAGGCATAGGTATTTTCTGCTTGAGATTCATAACCAGGTAAATTTAACTAGGAGAATCTCATTTGAATAAAATGGTAATCTGCAAATTTGCTAGTCATGTTTTCCTCTGTCTGTAAGTTTGAATTTTTTACTGGTGCCATATTTAACAAATAAATGTCAGATAGTGAACAAAGAGGGAGGAGAAAAGGCAGTCCTTGGGTTTGTAGCACAAGCGCAAAGGACATTTAACAACCAAGTTATTTTAAAATCAAGTCACTTTAATAGACTTTTGAATTTCCTTTAGTTTCTATAGAACTGTGACATAGGGTACGACAGAGAGCTACCTGCTGACCTTGAGCTAAATCTCATAGTCCCTGAACAATCAAGGCCTTTGAAAAGGCATAAAACCTGGCTTGTGTTTTAGAGAGAGCATGTCTTTTTTTCCCCTAGAATCTGTGTAGACTTGCCACAATTTTCATGATTTCTTTTCCCCAATTTAGCTATTTTTCTCCCAAGTAATTACAAGAAAGAATGCATTAAATTTTTTGGAGATTTCTTTAACTGATTAGCAAAGTTATCTTTTTTTCTAGGTAACACTTTGATATCCAGGTTTCTCAGGAATTAAAGAGCATATATGTCAAAATGAAAATAAGATGAAAATTACTGATTTTTTATTGCTTAGCACCAAGAGAAAGGTGCTAAGATGTTATAGACTTAAAAATAAATGTGTGTGTGTGTGTATATATATATGAGTGTGTGCATCAGTTTACTGTCTGGGGTTAATAATAAAGTTAGACATTTTTTGCATTTATTGGCAATAGCATATTTTGCCTGTATTTGCATTGGGCTGTTTATCTTTTTCTTATGATTCATTAATGTTCTTTCCGTTAATCCTTTTTAGTTATATGTGATGAAAATATCTTTTTCCAGTTTATGGTGTATCTTTTCATTCTCTTTGTGGCATCTATTATGTGTTAAATTGTGTCTCCCCAAAAGATATGTTCAGGTCCTAACCCCCAGTCCCCTAAACGTGACCCTATTTGGCAATAGGATCTTTGAAGATGTTGTCTAGTTAAGATGAGGCCAACTGGATTAGGATGGGTCCTGATCCAACATGACTGGTGTCCTCATAAGAAGCAGATAACTGGACACGTTCAGACAGTCGGCAGGGAGAAGGCCATGTGAACACGGAGGCAGAGAGGGGAGTTATGTTGCCTCAAGTCAAGAAATGGATTTCTTGTAACTGCTGGATTGCTGGTAACTGCATGAAGCCAGCATGGAACAGATTCTCCCCGACATAGTTCAAAGGAAGCACGGCTCTGTCTACACCATGGTTTTAGACTTCTAGCCTCCAGAACAGTGAGACAAAATTTCTGTTGTTTTAAGTCACCTAATTTGTGATATTTTGTTATGGCAGCCCTAGCAAATAAGGTAGTGTCTTTGATGAACAGAGTCCTTGAATTTAATTTATTTGTCTGTTCATTTATGATTTGTGCTTTTTATGTTTTATTTAAAAAATCCTTCCTTACCTTCAGGTCATGAATATATTTTTCTATTATTTCTTCTAAAACCTTTAGCGTTAAACTTCATAGGTAATTATTTGACCCACCTGTAATTGTTTCTTGATTATGCTCTATGATAGGGATTCATTTTCATTTTTTCATTATTTAGATACTTTATTGATTGGTCCATCTTTTTTTCCTCAACTGCTCTGTAGAACTCCCTCCATCATATGCCAGATTTCCATATATGCATGTATTTTTCACTTCCTCTTCTGTCAATTAGCTCCTTCTAGAACTCTGGTAGATGTATGACTTTCTTGCTCTATCTTCCATATCTATTTTACTTTAATCTCTTAACTTCTAAACTCTAACCATACTAAAACAATTTGTTAAAATCTTATACAATAATTCTAGTATCTTCAGTCTTAGCTGGTCAGATGGTGAGTGTGTGCTTCCTGTGTTCCTCTTTCTTCCTGTATTTGGTGATTTTTTAAAATTGTGAGATCATGATCTGTGGAAATTGAATTATGTACCCCAATAAAGACATGTTCTTAATCTTACTCTGAGTTCCTGTAGGTGTGAAGTCATTTGTATATAGGACCCTTTGAAGATGTATTATTAGTTCAGGTGTGGCCCAAATGAATCAGGGTGAACCTTTAATCCATGTTATTGGGGTCCTTTTAAGCAGAAGAAATTTGGATGCAGTGAGCCAGAGGAGCCAGAAGCGGGAAGTCATCGGAAACCAGAACACCAGACACAGGAGAGGAAGAGATTGCCATGAGATGGGAGGCAGAGATGCAAGCCAAGGAGCCCCAAGGGTTGCAGCCAGCCAGCACCAGATGCCACATGCCTCGGGGAGAAAGCATGGCCTTGCTGATGCCTTGGTTTGGGACTTCTGGCCTCTGAAACCGTGAACCAGTAACTGTTTATTGCTTAAGTCAGTTTATTGTGTAGTATTTTAAATAGAATCCTGGAAAACTAACACAAATACTGTGCCACTTGATTTAGATGGTACTTCTTTTGTTCTAAGTAGCAAAAACCAACCTTGACTAGCTTAAATCAAAAGGAGAATTTATTGGAAGTTTACTAGTTACGAGTTGTGTTTGTGTTTGCATCCTCTGGAGAATGAAGGTTCCAAAAGAACCAGGCAGAAGCTGAATGAACGCCTATGGCCTGTTCTTGGAAGATGCATAGCATCCCTTTTCCCTTTCTCAAATTAACAATGTCAAATATGTTATTCAGAAAAATAGATGTATACAGGGAAAGTATCAAACATTCTTCTTGTCCTTTCTGTGCAGAATAATTTTAGGGAAAACAAAGAGTTGATAAGGGAAAAATATTTGTATTGAGAGAATTTTAGGGCTAAAAATGCATATTTTTTTGCTACCTGTAAGAAAATAATAAATCTAACCAATGATTATAAAAGAACAAATGACTTGGTGAAATACTGGTGGGAAAACATTTAATGGGTGAAGAATCAGAACCTGATTCTAATAAAGCCCCTAATACCAATTTTGTTTTTACAGGAATTATAGGGACAGAGGAACTTCTTAAACAACAAAAATTGATTGCAATAAGCCAAATATAGAATGTGTGAAATTCTGTCAACAAATGAACTATTTTCTTCACCACATAAATGAAAATAAAAGGGAAGGAAGAGAAACTTACAGATTAAAGGACATTTGAGAAACATTTGGTATACTCAAACCAAACATGGGTAAATTGTTTAGATTACGGTTCAAACATGCCAACTGTAAAAATCAACCCTTTTGGAGCAGATGTGGCTCAAGCAGTTGAGTGCCCGCCTCCCACATGGGAGGTCCTCAGTTTGGTACCTGGTGTTTCTTAAAAAAGAAAAAACAAACAGACAATAAGCAAAAAACATGAGCAGACAATGAGCAATAACAATGAGGAAACAGAGGAAGGTGCCATCTTGGGTGAGTAATCAACCCTATTTTGAGACAATTGGAATCACCTGGGCATGGACTCTCTACTTGATATTAAATAATTGTTATTTTCAATGTATGTTTGAGGTGAGGATATTTTGATAGTCTTAATAGAAGAGTCATTAATCTTTAAAGCTACATACCAAAGCATTTATGGATTAAATTGTATATTTCTGAAATTTGGTATAAATAATTACTTTTGTTAATTTTTTACTTAAAAATTTTTTTTGTGTTAGAAACATATGTACAACCTAAAAATTCTCCTTTTAATCACATTCAGATATATAATTCAGTAGTGTTAATTACATTCACACATGCTACCATCACCATCCCCTATTACCAAAACTTTTCTTTCACCCCAAACAGAAATTCTGTACTAATTAAGAATTAATTCCCCATTCTCCACCCCTTTCCTGGCCCCTGGTAACTTTTTTTCTAGTTTCTGACTCTGTAATTTGCTTATTCTAATTATTTCATATCGGTGAGATCAGACAATAGTTGTCCTTTTGTGTCTGACATTTCAGTCAACACCATGTCTTCAGGGTTCATCCATGTTGTCACATGTATCAGAGCTTGTTCCTTTTAACAGCTGCTTAATATTCTATTGTATGTGTATACCACATTTTGTTTAAATATTCATCTGTTGATTGACACTTGGGTTGCTTCCATCTTTTGACAAATGTGAATAACGCCACCATGAACATGGGTGTGCAAATATCTGTTTGAGTCCTTGCTTTCAATTCTTTGCATATATGTCTAGAAGAGGGATTGCAGGGTCATATAGTAATTCTATATTTAACCTTCTGAGGAAGTGCTGAACTGTCTCCCACAGCAGCTGCAGCATTTTACATTCCCACCAAAAATGAATGAGGGTTTCTATTTCTCCATCCTCTCCATATGTGAATTAGTTTCTCATTTTGGTTTTGATTTGCATTTCCCTAATGGCAAATGATGTTGAACTTCTTTTCATCTGCTTTTTGACCATTCGTATATCTCTTCTTTGGAGAAATGTTTACTCAAGTCTTTTGCCCATTTTATGATTGGGTTGTTTATCTTTTTGTTGTTGAGTTGTAGGTGATGTAAACAATTTTAATAGATATAAAAGAGTGAGGAAATTGAGGAAACCAGTAAGTCCATGTGTTAGCTACATGTTGAAAATGAATGACGGGTTCTTGGTTCTTCATTATATTTTTCTTTTTGGTTTATATGTCTCAAAATTTCAATTATAAAGTGCTTTAGGGAAACGGCAGTGGCTCAAGCGATTGGGCTCCCATCTACCATATAGGAGGTCCAGGCTTCAATTCCTGGGGCCTCCTGGTGAAAGGCAAGGCGGCCTGTGTGGTGAGCTGGCCTGAGCAGAGAGCCGGCCCACATGGAGTGCTGGTCCACGCAGGAGTGCTGGCCTGCACGAGAGAGCTGGCCTGCACGAGAGAGCTGGCCTGCACGAGAGAGCTGGCCCGCACAGACAGCTGGTGCAGCAAGATGACACAACAAAAAGAGGCACAAAGGAGAGACAATAAGAGATGCAGCAGACCAGGTTGCTGAGGTGGAGCAAGAGATTAAACGCCTCTCTCCCACTCCGGGAGGTCCCAGGATCGGTTCCCGGTGCTGCCAAAAGAGAAGACAAGCAGACACAGAAGAACACACAGAGAGCAAACAGCGAGCGCAAAAGAAGGGGGGCGGGGCGGGAATAAATAAATACAAACATAAATCTTTCAAAAAAAATAAAATGCTTTGAAAACATGTCTAAATGTCAATTATTTAAATGTTAAGAGTTTTTTCTATCACGGTTTTACGTGCTTTTCAGGACAATATACTTTGAATTTCCTTGGTAAGTTTTCATTTCCTGATACTGTTTTTAAAAATATTTTATTTATACTTCAATTCTCACCATTTATTTCAAAGGCAGGGGGATATAATTAGAAATGGCTTTCCTATTTAGAGAGGAGAGTTACATGAGTAAAGCAAGTTCAGTGTGCAATATATGCTGCCCCAAATAAATAGGCTGCTGCTTCTAAGCTTCTGCCAATTACTGACATGTGCTATCAAATTATTTTTTTTCAAGTGAGGAATCCTGATTTTTTTATATGAAGTCTCCAATTTAAAAAGGAACAGATGATAAAAATCAATAAAACTCTTTGTAGAACAACAAAAGAGTTCTGCGTTTGGTATTTTCTCTATGCTGACTATCACTCTGAGCACTTTGCAGGAATTAACCCTGTAGTACTAGGTAAGAATCATCTGTATAGGTAGGTGGCCTGGAATGCAGAAAAAGTGGATTAGGAGTCCAATGGTGCAGGTGGGGCGGCTGGGCCACCATGGATGGATGGGCTGAGCACTATGCAGTCCTCTCACCCGCTGACCCCACCCAGAGCCTCCTGCATGCACTCAGCTGACAGAGGTAATGCCACCAGCGCTATTCTTCTGTTTTCCTTTTCTTTTTTTTCTCTGTGCTTTCTTTCTTTTCTCAGAGTTTTAGTGGTGGAAGGTCGAAGGAGTGATAAAACCCCCCAGTTAAGATGTTAAAACACAAGCTTTTTTTTTTTTTTCATTTTAAAAACAATTTATTGAAGTATATCATTCATACATGAACATACATAAACAATAAGTGTTTAGTAAACATTGTGAATGTACAAAACAAACATGCATAACATCATACAGGGCTCTCATCATCCCACCACAAATGCTTTGCATTGTTGTGAAACATTTGTTAACAAATTACGAAAGAGAATTCTCAAAGTATTACTACTAACTATAGTCTGTATCTTACTCCCCTATACTTTTAAATAAGGATTTATTTATGTATTTATTTACTTTTATCAATTTTCAACC
>JAQZBX010062577.1:0-16861 GCA_029593785.1 Cabassous unicinctus
CCTACACTTTCCACAAGCTTCCCCAATGGCAATTTTCTTGGTTCCAACCTCCTCAAGCATCTGGGTGGTGACTGAGTTTCAAACCTCACCCTCCAAGAATGTTGAGGTGATGGCCACATCTTATCCAATTTTTGGGGTAGGGTCTCAACCCATGAGGGGAAGTAACATCCTCCATAATCTCTGGCCTATAGACCCAACCTACTCAGAGCCATGAGTTGGTGACATGGTCTCCCTAATCTATGGTGGGGCAGGGCCACCCTCTCAGACCTATGGAGTGTCAACCTTACTCTCTGTTACCTTTGGTGAATGTTCTTCACCCTCTCTGTACACTTGGGTGGCAAAACTCTCCCTGAACATGGTGCTGGAACTTCCACCCTCTTCAAATGCCAGGGCAAAATCACCCTCTCTGTAATCATGCATAGGATCATTCTCTTGGCCCAAGGAGATGTCTTAATTCCAGACCTTAACTTCCATGGTTTTCTTCTTTCTTCTTCCATATCTCCCCTCAATGTCCCTTTTTTCCCAGACTGACAGTGGTTTTGTTCATACAGCTCTCACAAAAAGCATTTTTGTTTAGCATGAAGGAGGAAGAGGTCCAACCCATCAAACACTAAGACTTTCTATAATTCTTTCTGAGATAATTACATTTTCAATCCTGATTTACAAGTTCCAAGTACAGTCAAGTCCTCAAATGGGGCACTGTTTTCTGGAGGCTTGATTTCCAGAGGCTTGGAATTTCCAGAGTCAGTTTCTGGTTACTTTGTAACCAACAATTCAGTTCTCAGCTTATCTCTCTCATCTAGCATTTTACTATAAGCTGCAAGGAGAAGCCAAGCTGCATTCTTTGAGTTTACTTTGGAAAATTCTTCAGCTAAATGTCCAGATTCATCATTTTCAAATTCTGCCTTCCATAAAATGTCAGGATTTAATCTACCTATGTTATCTTGAACTTTAAAAGACAGATCACCTTTCTTCCAGTTTCCAATAGCAGCTTCATCATTTACTTTGAAGGCCATATAAAACGTCTCTTTAGTGTCCATATTCCTAAAAATATTCTCTTCAAAGCAATCTAGGCCTTTTCTATCAAGCAACTCACAATTCCTCCAAAAAATACCACTTACCATTTATAGAACCATTCCAGGATTTTGGTAATTGCAAAAGCACCACCCCACTCTCTGGTATCAATTTCTGTATTAGTCAGCCAAAGGGGTGCTGATGCAAAGTACCAGAAATCTGTTGGCTTTTATAAATGTTATTTATTTGCTGTTGAAGCTTACAGTCTGAAGACCATAAAGAATATGTTACTTCCCTCACCAAAGTCTTTTGCCAGATGTTGGAAAAAAACAATTGCTGTAGTTTGCAAGTGTTCAGTCTTACTCTTCCTTTTAAGGCTGTATAGTGCCAGCTGGCATAAAATTCACATCTCTTCCTGGGACTTATCTCTTTCTGGGCTCAGTTGCTCTGCTCTTTCCACATGGCCAGCTGTAAACTTTCAGGCAATAATATCAGGTCTCTCCCCAGTGCTCCAGCACCAAAACCATGCTCTCTCCTCTCCTGTGTCATTTTCTGTGTGAGTGTCTTCCCACCAAGGGGGTGGGGACTCAACATCCTACTGTTGTGTCCAAATCAAAGAATTAATCTTTATATAATCAAGTAAAAGTGAAACCTCTGAATTTAATAAAATCAAAGGTTATCATGCTCTGAAAACAGACCAGTTTACAAACATAATCAATATTTCTTTTTGGAACTCATCAACAATATCAAACTGCCATGGTGATTCTTCAAGAAGTTCAATACAATAGAAAAATCATTAGCACAGCTGACAAACAAAAAAGAGATATACAAATAAATGAAATTAGAAATAAGAGGCAGGAATACTAGTGAAACAACAAAAATATGATCATAAGAGGATATTATGGATGACTGTATGTCACCAAACTAGAAAACCTGGACAAAGTGCATAAATTCTTAGAGACAGACAAAGAAACAACCTACAATAACCAGAGAAGAAAAAGACCTCATCAAATGAATAACAAGTATAGAATTTGAAATAATTATCAAAAGCCTCCACGGAATGAAATGTCCAGAACCAGATGGTGGCATGAGGGAATTCTACCAATCCTTAAAGAAAATTTTATACCAATCTTATTCAAACTCTTCCAAAAATTGAACAGGAAGGAACACTATCAAACTCATTCTCTGATGCCAACATCAACCTAATACCAAAGCCAAACTTACAATGAACAAAGAAAATTTTGGACCAAGTTATCTGATGAATTTAGATGCAAAAATCAACAAACTACCTGCTAACTGTATACAAATACACAACAAACAAATTATAGACAATGATAAAGTTGGCTTTATCCCAGGTATGCAAAGATGGTTTAACACAAGAAAATAAATTAGTGTAATACACCACATCAATAAATTGAACAAGAAAAATCATATAATCATCTCAATTGTTGCAGAAAAGTATTTTACAATGAATCTGGTCCTTATATATGGGAAGTAGCTGCTCAGCCACTGGGCCATACCACCAGCATCTTTTGATGATTGAAAAAAATAAAACACTTTGAGAGAGAGAAATAGAGGTAAATAGATTTAACATGATAAAATATGTGAAAACCCACAGTTAACAAGGCACTTAATGTGAAATACTGAGAGATTAACTGCTGAGAGCAGGAACAAGAAAAGGATACTCATTGTTACTGACGTTATTCAACTTTGTGTTAGAAGTTCTAGCTACAGAAATTAGGGTAGATAAAGAAATAAAAGGCACTGAAATAGGAAAGGAAGAAGTGAAACTTACATTTTTTGCTAATGAAATGATCCTATAACTAGAAAATCCTGAGAAATCCACAACAAACTACTAGAGTAAATAAAGACGTTCAAAAAAGATGGGATATAAGATTAATATGCAACAACCAGTAGTGTTTATTTATACTGCTGATGAGCAATTAGTGGCAGAAGTCAAGAAAAAAATTCCATTTATTATAACATCTAAAAGAATCAAATATTTAGGAAAAACTTTAAGGATATAAAAGACCTGTATTCAGAAAAGTACAAAACTTTTCTAGTAGCAAACCAAAAAGACCTAAATAAATGGAAGGACATTCTTTGTTTACGGATTGTAAAACTAAATATCAACAAGATGTCAAGTCTATCAAAATTGTTTTACATACTCAATGCATTCACAATAACTGTGAACAGCCTCTTTTGCAGTAATGGAGAAGTCAATTATCAAAATCATTTGGAAGGATAAGAGGACCTGAATAACCAAAAATGTCTTAGAGAAAAATAACAAAGTTAGATAAGTCTCACTTCCTAACTTTAAAGATTAATGCCTACCTACAGGGGTAAAAACAGAATGATACTGGCATAAAGCTAGACATATTGACCAATGGAATAAAATTGATTCTTCAGAAATGGGCCCTGACATGTCAAGTCATTTTGACAAAATGTCAAGTTATTTTTGACAAGAACTTCAAAACCACCAGGCTGAATCAAAACAGTCTATTCAACAAATGGTGCTGGGAGTATTGGATAGCCATAACCAAACAAACAAATAAAGGACCCCTGTCTCATAACTTTCACAATAATTAAGTCAAAATGGATCAAAGTCTTGAATATAAAACTAGAAACCTAAAACTCTTACAAGACAGTGTAGGAAAACTGGATCTGGTGGTATGTGGTGGTTTCTTAAATCTCACACCCAAAGCAACAGCAATAATAGAAAAATTAAATAAATGTACATCCACAAATTTAAACAGGTCTTCTCTTTAAATGACTTCATCAAGAGAGTTAAAAGACAGCCTAATCAATGGGAGAAAATATTTGAAAACCACATATCTGATAAATTTTATCCATGTTATATAAAGTGATTGTACAACACAATGATAAAAAGACAAGCAAACCAATCAAAAATGAGCAAAAGCCCTGAGTAGATATTTTTATATAGAGGAAATTCAAATGGCCAAAAGGAAAATATGTTCACAATCCATAACTTTTAGGGAAATGCAGATCAAAATTACAAGACATAATTTCATGCATTTGTTGGCCATTATTTAAAAAATGGAAAACTACAAGTGCTGTAAAGAATGTGAAGAAATAGGAACACTCCTCCACTGTTTGTGAGAATTTAAAATGGTGGAACCTCTGTGGAAGATTGCTTGGTGTGTCCTCAGGAAGCTAAATATGTATTTGCATATGAATCAGAAATCTTGAGACTTGGAATATATTCCAAAAACTGAAAGCAATGGCATAGACAAATATTTTCCCAGTGTTGTTTATAGCAGCCTTATTCACAGATGCTAAAAGATGGAAACATCCCAAGTGTTCATCAACTGATGAGTGGATAAACAAAATGTGGTATATATATAAATGGAATACTACTCAGCGATAACAAGAAATGTTGTCAGTATGTATATGACATCATTGATGAACCTTGTGGGCATTATGTTTAATGACTTAAGTTAGACACAAAAGGGTTGAGAAAGGGTAGATGATGCTTAATGTATTTAGAATTTTTAATAAGGCTGTTTGAAAAAGGATAAAGTTGATGGTTACACATTAAAATGAGTATAATTAACACTGCTGGTTTTTAAATGAGATCATGGCTGAAAGACATAGTCTAGGGTCATAAATATCAAAAGAAATGAAGTTAAAGGATAAAGTTGAGACTCTATAACATAGTGAAATTGATTGTGGAAGGTGAAATACAAGAATGTTCTTCAATGAACTAGAAAAATGTATGTTTGAATTATAAGATATGATGGTTAAGCTAATGTGTCAACTTAGCCATGTAATTGTGCCCAGTTGTTTGGTCAAGCAAACACAGGTTTAATTGTAATACATGGACATTTATGGACTTTAGTTACCATTGAGTTTACTGCATAGATAACTGGTTGCATCTACATCAGCCAGGAAGATTGCTGTCAACAATGAGTGATACTTTATCCAATCAGTTTAATTCCTGAAAAGGGGAAGTGATTTCAGCATTCATATAGATTTTCCCACCTAGTCTTTGGACAGCCAGCATCTCCCAGAAACTCATTGAGGACCTTCATTGGACTTTCATCAGAACCCCTGATTTGCAGCCTGCCTGTGGATCCTGGATTTGTGCATCCCCAAGGTCATATTAGAGACTCTTATAAAATGTCATAAAATTGACAGATATCTCCTGTTGATTCTGTTTCCCTACTGGGAGTGGTTTTTGAGGAACAGAGTCTTAAATATGGGATGTTTGAGGTGGTTTTGGGATATTTGCACTTGGCTCTCTACTCTAATTGGACTCAAGGGTACTAATTACTCCCTTTCCAATAATGAAGAGGCCACTAACAGTCCATGGTGTGATTTGGTAATAGAGATATTCAAAATATCATCACTGAATTCCCCTACTTGCATGCTTATAAGAAGCAAGGACATGGGTAAGAATGTTTTCAATGCTTTGCCAGAGTTTTGTGGAGTCAAATGATATAATGATGTTGGCTTGCTCCTCATTGATAGTCTGGATACAGTTACAAAAGAAAGGAATGAGCTAAAGGCTTCAAATTTGAAACTTAAATGCTGCATGAATGATGTGAAAGTTTCTATGTGTGCTCTGAAAGAAAATATTGTCTCCTGTAGCCACAGACTTGAGATATATGACAATCATCTCAGACTCTCATTCATTGTATGAGTAGCAGAGTTACAAAGGGAACTAAAATCTCAACTCTGCAGGGTTTCTGCAGTTAAAGTGAATACATTGCTTGAAAAGGAGAGGAACCCAGAGGATTGGAATGGAGACATATGGGATGATAATATTGATGGGGACAGTGGAACCCCAAATTATGCTGAGACTTTACCAGACAAACCTGCAATGGCCTGCCATGTGGAGAACACACCTTGTCAACTTGTATCACCCAGCCTCCATCCTGTTCCAGGGAGTCTGACCTTCCAGCACTGAGGTGGGTACCAGTCAAACTGAAACCTGCATTGCCCAGCCTCTGGCCTTCCCCAGGGAGTCTGGACACCCTCCCAGGCCTGAGGCAGGTACCAGCAAAACTCAGGCATGCACTGCCCTGGCTCCAGTCTGCCCAGAGGAATCTGCCTTCCAATTCCTGCCTGAAGAGATTAATCCTGTCTCACCAGAAGAAAATGCAAAATAATGCCTTGAAGTCAGTAGCTTGTAAGAAGTTTCTAATCCTTTTCCTTACCCACCCCCACCCGCCCCTCTTGTCTTTGCCACCTATTACTAGATTCAAATCACAACAAGCCCCCAAATGTGAAATACAAAGTGTACCCATGAGGAAGTATGCTATACTCTGAAAGAATTGCATGAGATTTCCAACTTATATAGACAGAATTCAGGGGAATATGTGTGGAAATGGATACTAAGTGTATGGGATAATGTGGAAGGAATATAAAGCTGGATCATGCTGAATTTATTGATATTGACTCACTAAGCAGAAATTTTGAATTCCATGCTGTAGCTCAAGGGGTTAGAAAGGGCTCTAATAGTTTGCTTGGGTGGTTGACTGAAACATGGACCAAAATATGGCCTAGCATGTCTTAGGTTGAGATGCCCAATTTACACTGGTATACAGTAGAAGAGGGAATTCAAAGGCTTAGAGGGATTGGAATTCTAGAATTGATTTACCATTTGAGACCTGCCCACCCACACCAGTAATATCCAGAGGACACACCTTTAACCAGGACTGTGAGAAATAAATTTGGAAGACTAACCCCATCTTCCCTGAAGAGCTCTGTGGATGCTCTTCTCTCTAATCCAGATATTACTGTAGGGAAGGCTGTAATGGAATTAGAATCCTTAAACATCATGGGAATGATCAGATCTTGGTCCAGTAAAAGTCATTAATCACCAAAGGCAAGGTGGGTATTGTTATGGCAATGAAAGGTAGATTCAAAGCAGGACTCTAAAAGGTCTGAGTCACATAGAGTTATGGCATTGGCTAATAGATCATGGGGTACCTAGAAGTAAAATACATGGGCAGCCTACTAAATTTCCTTTGGATTTGTATTAGTAGAAGAGTTTTAGGTCAAGTGAACAAAACCCTAACTCAAATTAGAGATGCAGAGAATCATGTACCCTTAATCAATTCCCAGACTTGACACAGTTTACAAACCCAGAGCCCCTTAAATGAGGAGAAGGCCAGATCCCCTTGGGGAAGGATCCTGTTAAACTGCCAAAAATTAATACTGTTAATCTTCCTCCCACTTATCCCCCAGAAGACATATAGCCTTTTATCAGAGTAACTGTGCATTGGGGAAAAGGAAATGCTCAGACATTTTGGGGATTATTAGACACTGGCTCAGAAGTGACATTAATTCCAGGAAACCCAAAACATCACTGTGGTCCACCAGTCAAAGTAGGAGTTTATGGGGTCAGATGTCTGATGGAGTTTTAGCCCAGGTCCATCTCACAGTGGGTCCAGTGGGTCCCTGGACACATTCCGTAGCTATTTCCCAGGTTCCAGAATGCATAATTGAAATAAACATACTCGGTAACTGGCAGAATTACTACACTGAATCCCTGACTTGTGGAGTGATGGATATTATGGTTGGAAAGGCCAAGTGGAAGCAACTAGAAATGTCCCTACCTAGCAAAATAGTAAATCAAAGGCAAGGCCAGATTCCTGGGTGGATTGCAGAGATTAGTGTCACCATCAAGGATTTTAAGGATCCAGGGGTAGTGATTCCCACCACATCCCCATTCTGTTCCCCTTTTTGGCATGTGCAGAAAACAGATGGATCTTAGAGATTACAGTAGATTATTGTAAACTTAACCAGGAGCTGACTCCAATTACAGCTGCTGTCCCAGATGTGGTATCATTGCTTGAGCAAATAAACACATCCCCTGGTACCTGGTATGCAGCTGTTGATCTGGCAAATGATTTTTTCTCAATTTCCATTAGTAAGGACCACCAGAAACAGTTTACTTTCAACTGACAAGGCCAGGAGTATTCCTCCTCTATCCTGCCTCAGGGGTATATCAACTCACAAGCCCTCTGTCATAATATTGTCCACAGGAAACTTGATCATCTCCAGCTCCCACAAGACATCACACTGGTCCATTGCATTGATGATATCATGTTGATAGAACCTAGTGAGCAAGAACTTGCAAAGACTCTAGACTTTCTGGTAAGGCATTTGTGTGAGAGCATGGGAGATAAATCCAACAAAAATACAGCGTCCTTCCACCTCAGTGAAATTTGTAGGTGTCCAGTGGTGTGGAGCATGTTGAGATATCCTTTCTAAAGTGAAGGATGAGCTGTTGCACCTGGCCCTTCCTATGTCCAAAACAGACAAACAGTACTTAGTTCGTCTCTTTGGATTTTGAAGACAACACATTTCTCATTTGAGTGTGCTATTCTGGCCCATTTACTGAGTGCTAGTTTTGATTGGGGACCTGAACAAGAGGAGGTTCTGTGACAAGTCCAGGCTGCTGTGCAAGCTGAACTACCACTTGGGCCATATGATCCAGCAGATCCAATGGTAATGCAAGTTTCAGTGGCAAATAGAGATGCTGTCTGGAGCCTTTGGCAGGCCCCTATAGGAGAATCACAATATAGACCCCTAGGATTTTGGAGCAAAGCCCTGCTATCCTTTGCACATAACCACTCTCCTTTTGAGAAACATCTTTAGGCATGATACTAGGCTTTAATAGAGACTGAACGCTTAACCATGGACCATCAAGTTACCATGAAATCTAAGTTGCCTATCATGAGCTGGGTATTGTCTGACCCACCAAACAAAAATGTTGGGTGTGCACAGAAGCACTTCATAATAAAATAAGAAGGAGTAGAAGTGTGGGGAAGAATTCTTGAGACATGAAATTTTGGCTTGAGAACAAAGACAGAATGTCTGGAATGCCAGACACTATCTCAAAAGGAAAACCTTGAGAGCACTCTTTGAACTCTTGCTGGTGCCAAGACTCAAGGATGAGATAAGGATGGACAAAAAGAGTAAACCTTGCCTGCAATGTTTTTTTCATGCAAATTCCAAGAGAAATAAATCACTAGTCATGCCCCTCTGCCGGTAACCAGAACCTTGCCCTGTTAATAAAAATGCTGGGCTGTCTGTGCTTTGGGGCTGGCATTATAGATATATTCTGCTAGCTCCCTGACCCCAGCTTTTCTCTTAAACTCTTTGTCTTATCTTTTTTATATCGCCGTACCCTTTGCCAAGTCACCCACACTTATAACTACATAGAAGCAGGGATTGAGAAGCCCCTGAAGGCACAAGTAAGTTACATTAGGAAGTAGCCCAAATACCCATGGTCACCACCCCTGCCATATTACCTTCTGTTTCCAAGCCCACAGCTTTGGTCTCTTGGGGAGGCCCTTACAATAAATTGACAGAGGAAGAGAAATCTTGGGCCTAGTTTACACAAGGTTCTACATGATATGCAGGTACCACCTGAAAGTAGACCTCAGTTCTGCAGCCCTTTTCTTGCACATCCCTGAAAAAGAATGGTAAAAGCAAATCCTCCTAGTGGGCAGAACTTCAAGCAGTGCACCTGCTTGTTCATTTTGCTTAGATAAAGAAATGGTCAGAGGTGTGTTTTTACACTGATTTAAGGGCTGTTGCCAATGGTTTAGCCTGATGGTCAGGGACTTGGAAGGAATATGATTGGAAAATTGGTGGCAAAGAGGTCTGGGGAAGAAGTAAGTGGATAGACTTTTCTGAGTGGGAAAAACATGAAAATATCTGTGTCTCATGTGACTGCTTAACAGAAGGTGACCTCAGCAGAGGAAGATTTTGATAATCAAGTGGATAAGATGATCCACTTTGTGCCTAATACCCACCTTTATTCCCCAGTCACTCCTGTCATTGTCCAATGGTCTTAAAAAATGGCTTTGGAGGTAGGAATGGAGGTTATACATTGGTTCAGAAATATGGACTTCTCCTCACCAAGGCTGACTTTGCTACAGCCACTGCTGAATGCCCAATCTGCCATCAGCAGAGACCCACACTTAGCCCCTGATAAGGCACCATTCCTCAACATGACCAACCTGCTACCTTGTGGCAGGTTGACTAAATTAAATCACTTCCACCAAATAAGGGGCAGCAATTTGTTTTAACTGGAATAGACACATACTTCAAATATGGTTTGCATTTTCTGCACACCATGTTTCTTCCAAAACTACAATCCGTGGACTTACTGAATGTCTTATCTACCACCATGGCATTCCACACAGCATTGTTTCTAATCAAAGAACCAATTTCATAGCAAAAGATGTGTGGGAATGGTCACATGCCCATGGAATTCACTGGTCTTCCCATGTTCCCCAATACCCTGAAGCAGCTGGATTAATAGAACAGTGGAATGGCCTTTTGAAGTCTCAATTACAGTGCCAATTATGTGGCAATACCTTGCAGGGCTGTGGGCAATGTTCTGCAGGAGTCTGTGTATGCTCTAAATCAGCATCCACTCTTTGGTGCTGTTTCTCCCAGAACCAGGATTCATGGCTCCAAGAATCAAGGGGTGGAAATGGGAGTGGCACCAACCACTATTAACCAAAGTGACCCTAGAGGAAAATTTTTGCTTCCTGTCCCTGCAACCTTAAGCTGTGCTGGTCTACAGGTTTTAGTTCCAAAAGGAGGAGCGCTGCCACCATGGAACTCAACAATAATTCCTTTGAACTGGAAATTAAGACTGCCACCTGGCCACTTTGGGCTCCTTTTATCTCTGAATTAACAGGCAAAAAAGGGAATCACTGTACTGTCTGCGGTGATTGATCCTGACTGTCAAGGGGAAATAAGACTGCATCTACATAATGGGGGTAAAGAAGAGTTTTCCTGAAACACAGAAGATCCCCTAGGATATCTCCTAGTACTGCCATACCCTGTGATTAATGTCAATAGAAAATTGCAATAACCCAATCCAAGCAGGACTAAAAACAGCCCAGAATCTTCAGAAATGAAAGTTTGGGTCACCCCACCAGGCAAAGAACCATGGCGAGTTGAAGTGCTTGCTGAGGGTAATAGGAACATGGAATGGGTAGTGGAAGAAGGTAGTGTAAATATGAACTTTGACCATGTGACCAATTGTAGAAATGAGGACTGTAAAGGTCATGAATCTCTCTTCCTTTTTTCAATATGAGTATGATTGTATATGTACTGAAAATGAATTTCTGTGTTTTCTTCCCCAAACTTTTCCCTTATCACATGACAAGTTGTGTTAGTTTCATGTCATAATATTTAAAGATGTCAAGTTTAAGAGTGAATATTACCCAAGGACTTGCACCTTATTATGTAGGGAATTAAGGGAATTAATGCATTTCCAGTTGTATGCAGGAGAGTTGAACATTGTTAGGCAGAAATATATATATATGAATATCTCTTACTGGTTTTACTTAGAGTCTAAATATGATTTAAGGCAATGTCTGTGGTTGCCAAGTTGACAAGTGGTAGACTGTGATGGATAGGCTAATGTGTCAACTTGGCTGGTAATTGTGCCTAGTTGTTTGCTCAAGCAATCACTGGGCTTATTGTAATACAAGGACATTTATGGACTTTAGTTACCAGTGAGTGTATTACATAGGTAACTGATTACATCTACATCAGCCAGGAAGATTGCCATCAGTAATTAGTGATGCTTTATCCAATCAGTTGAATGCCTTATAAGGGAAAGTGATTTCAGCATTCAGAGAGAATTTCACAGCTTGTGTTTAGACAGCCAGAGTCTCCCAGAAACTCTTCAAGGACCTTCATTGGACTTTCATCACAGCCCCTGGTTTGAGCATGCCTGTGGAACCTGGACTTATGCATCCCCATGGTCACATGAGAGACTTATAAAATCTCATACTGTTGACAGATATGTCCTGTTGATTCTGTTTCCCTAGAGAACCCTAATATATAATGTGTTCATAATATGGTGAAATATGGGAATAATTCAACTAATATAACTTATGTACTAGAGTAATTTAAGATTATAATTTCATCTATTTCAAAGAAGATCATATCTCAATGCTAAGAGGCAACATTTGAGAGTTATAAGAGAGTATGGGATTTTTCTTTTTTGCAGTAGTGAAAATGTAAAATTTACTGTGCTGTTAAGAGCATAACGCTATGATGATACTGACAGCCATATCATGGGTAAAATACACAGAATGTAAGCTATAGACTATTGTAAGTAGAAATACTTTAATCTTTAATTAATCATAACAAATGTCTACACAAATGCAAACTAAATGTCAACAACAGAGTAGTATATAAGAATGTATATTTTCATAAATTTTCTGTAAACCTACACCTTTTTGAATTAAAAAAAATAATGTGACACAGCCAAATTCTACCTGATTGATAGCATTTTATCAAACAATATGAAAAATAGGGTAGCAGATGAATCAATTTTCAACTTAGAGAAAAGAGATGACATAATACATGCAAATAAATTAACAGTAAGTGCCTAAAATCTAAATAGAACAAAATGCTTTAAAAAGAGATGGGCTGTATTTTGAAAGATGAGAAAATCTTAGCCATGAGCCTATGAAAAAGCAGGGAATAGTTTTTCCTGTAGCAAAGGTAAGCTCAATAAAACTTAGAATCAGGAGGAAAATGGAGAGCCAACACGGTTCTCTAAAATCAGCAGCTGAGCTGGCAAAATCTCTACTCCTCCAGGAAACACCTCCAGGATAAACAGCTTGATTGTTCCAAGGTGTAACTGAAATCTATGTAAAGTAGCACAGAAACTGAGGAAAAGTTCCTTGGTCTTCCTTAAAGGTCAAGTTGGGAAAAGCCGGGTGATACTCAAAACTCTAGTGAACAAGGTCAACTGAAGCAGGGTTAGAACAAAAGGTAAGACCCCTTCTCCAGCTCCTCAAGGGATAGGAGACTTTTTTTGGGGGGGGGCAGGGGGAGGTACCAGGGAATGAAGCTAGGACGTCACACATGGGAAGCATCTGCTCCCCAATGAGTTGGGTTTTTTTTTTATTTGTTTGTTTTTAGAAGGTACCAAGGATCGAACCCAGGACCTTTTACATGGGAAGCAGGTGCTCAACCACTTGAGCTACAGCCACTCCCCGAGACATTCTTTTTTTTTTCTCTTAACTTTATTTGTACATTTAATAATCAAAAATATAAACAATTAAAATCTAAAAAGTAAACACAGATGAATAAATATATACATTTCTCCATTAAATGCAATGGATACATAATTTTTTGTGTGTGTGTGGATCAATATGTTACACAATATATTTAGTTCATAGTAATGCATTCATACAGTATTTGTCCTTTTGTTTCTGGTTTGCTTCACTCAGCATAATGTCCTCCAGGTTCATCCACATTGCCATATGCTTTACAACTTCATTTCTTCTTGCAGCTGCATAATATTCCATCGTGTGAATAGACCACAGTGTGTTTATCCATTCATCTGTTGATGGACACCTAGGTTGTTTCCAACTTTTGGCAATGGTGAATAATGAACCAAATATATTGTGCAACATATTGTTTTATCAAAAGAAAAATTTATATGTATCCATTACATTTAATGGAGAAATGTATGTATTTATTCATCTGTGTTTACTTTTGTTTTTAATTGTTTATATTTTCAATTATTTAATGTACAAATAAAGTTAAATAAAAAAATCCTATAAACAAACAAACAAACAAAAAAAACATTGTGTTCTGCTTTCATCATTTCTATTCATTTCCAAAGATTAACACACACCCTTTTTATCAATTATGCACAAGTTAACACTCAGCTTTCCATTCTCTAAACTCATTCAATTTCCTGTTGAACCACATTCAATTTATTGCCCTGAGATAACACAATATATATAGTTCATAATTGCATAATCATACCATATTTGGCCTTTTGTGTCTTGTTTGCTTCACTCAACATAATGTCTTCCAAGTTTATCTATATTGGCATTTGCTTCATGACTTCATTTCTTTTTACAGTTGCATAATATTTCATTGTGTTTGTTTATCCACTCGTGGGTTGATGAACACCTAGGTTGTTTCCATCTTTTGTGAATTTTGAATAACACTGCTATGAACGCTGTTGTGCAGATGTCTGTTCATGTCAGTGCTCTCAGTTCTTCTGGGTATATACACAGTCGTTGTGTTGTGGGTCACTTGGCAAATCTATATACAACTTCTTTGTCAACTACCAATCTTCCATAGTGGCTGTGCCATTCAACATTCCAACCAACAGTGAAAAAGGGTTCCTATCTCCCCAAATCCTTTTCCACACTTTCAGTTCTCTGTCTTTTTAATAGTGGCTATTCTAGTAGGTGAGAAATGATATCTCATTGTAGCTTTGATTTTCATTTCCCTAATCGCTTCTGTTGTTCAACTTTTTTCATGTTTATTTTCACCATTTTATTTCTTTTTGGGACAAATGTCTGTTCAAGAGTTTTGCTTAGTTTTTAATCAGGTTGTTTGTTTCTTCATTGTTGAGTTTCAGCATCTCTTTATATATTATGTATTTTAAAGCCTTATCAGATAAGTGATTTCCAAATATTTTCTCCCATTGAGTTAGCTGTCTTTTGACATTTTGACAAAGTCCTTTGAAGTGCCATAGTGTTTAATTTTGAGAACCTATTTATTTATTTATTTTTGTTACTTTGTGTGTAAGGTCTAAGAAATCACCACGTACCACAAGATCTTTAAGATATTTTCCTATATTTTCTTCTAGTAGTTTAATGGTACTGGCTTTTATTTCTAAGCTTTTGATGCATTTGAGTTGATTCTTGCATAGGGAGTGAGAAAGAGGGGTCCTCTTTCTTTCTTTTGCTTACAAATATCCAGTACTCCCAGCACCATTTGTTGAAGAGACTGTTTTGTCCCGACAACATGGGCTTGGTGGGTTTATTGAAACCCAGTTGGCCATAGAGGTGATGGTTCTTTTCTGGCCTCTCAATTCTATTCCACTGATTGATGTGTCTATCTTTATAACAATGCCATGTTGTTTTGAACCCTGTAGCTTTGTAATATGTTTCAAGACCAGGCAGTGAAATTCCTCCTGTATTTCTTTTCTTTTTCTAGACTGGTTTTGGGTATTTGGTTGCACTTTGCCTTCTAAATAAACTTGGTAATTGTCTTTTCTATTTCTTTGATGTAGGGTGTAGGAAGTTTGATTGGTATTGCATTGACTCTATGAATCAGTTTGGGTAGAATTGATATCTTCACAATATTAATCTTTTCATCCATGAACATGGAAAATTTTTCCATTTGTTTAGGTTTTCATGGAATACTTTTAGCATTGTTTTGTAGCTTTTGTATGTAGGTCCTGCACTTCTTTTGTTAAATTGATTCTTATATTATCTGAGCCTTTTTTTCCTATTGTAAATGGAATTTTTTCCCCGATTTCCTCCTCAGATTACTCAATAGCAATGTACTGAAACATTATTTTTTTTGCATAATTTTCTTGTATCCTGTTACTTTGCTGAACTTGTTTATGAGCTCAAGTAGCTTTGTTTTAGACATTTCAGAATTTTCTAAATATAGGACCATGTCTTCCATGAGTAGTGAGAATGTTACTTCCTATTTTCCCATGTGGATGCCTTTTTATTTATTTTTATGTAAGTGGTCTAGCTAGAACTTCAAAAACAATGTTGAATAACAGTTTTGACAGTGGGCATCACTGTCTTTTTCCCAAATTTAGAGGGAAAGCTTTCAATCTTACCCCACCGCGTATGATGTTGGTTGTGGGTTTTTCTTATATGCCCTTTATCATACTGATGAATTTTTCTTGTATTCCTATCTTTCAAAGTGTTTATATCAAGAAATGATGGTGGATTTTGTGAAATGTCTTTTCTGTATCAATTGAAATTTCCATTTGGTGATTTTTTTCCCTTCAATTTATTAATGTACTAATTGATTTTTTAAATGTTGAAACACCCTTGCATACCAGGAATAAATCTGACTTAGTGTTGGTGTATAATTCTTTTGATATGCTGTTGGATTCTATTTGCAAGTATTTTATTGATAATCTTCACATCGATGGTCATTAAATAGATTGGTCTGTAATTTTCTTTTCTTGCAATATCTTTATCTGGCTTTGGTATTAGGATGATGTTGGCTACATAAAATTTGTTTGGTAATTTTTGGAAGAGTTTAAACATGTAGATGCTAATTCTTCTCAAAATGTTTGGTAGAATACACCTGTGAAGACACCTGGTCCTGGATTTTTCTCTGTTGGGAGAATTTGATGACTGTTTCAATCTCTTTAAATATTATCGGTTTGTTAAGTTTTTGTATTTCTTGTAGAGTCAATTTAGACAATGTGTTTCTAAGAATTCATCCATTTAATCTGGTTTGTCTAGTTTTTTTGGCATACTGTCTAATAATATCCTCTTATGATCCTTTTAATTCTGTGGGATCAGTCAAAACATTCTCCCTTACTTAATGGATTTTATTTTCATCTTCTCTTTTTTTCTTTGTTAGTCTAACTAAGGGATTGTCAATTTTATTGATTTTCTCAAAGAACCAGTTTTGGTTTTGTTGATTTTTCTCTACTTTTTTGTTCTCAATTTCATTTATTTCTGCTCTCATTTTTATTATTTATTTCCTTCTTTTTGCTTTGGGAATTGTTTGCTGTTCTTTTTACAGGTTTTCCAGCTGTTCAGTTAGATCTTAGATTTTTGCTTTTTCTTCTTTTTTTAGTAAAGGAGATTAGGGCTATAGCTTTCCCTCTCAGCATTACTTTTGCTCTAACTAATTTTTTTTTTCAATTATACCATTTACTGATGGAATTTTAATGGAAAATAATAACAAAAGAACAATCTTTTGAATATAATGACTAGGAACAACATTTCTTTGAAACATATAAAATATTGTAAAATATGTCATTAAGGGACCCCTGGAATTTATAGAGATCTCCACAGTGATTATCATGTGTTCCACTCTATTT
>JAQZBX010062578.1:0-16862 GCA_029593785.1 Cabassous unicinctus
CACACCTGGAAGAACTTGAAAAAGAAAAGTAAACTAATCCAAAGCAAGCAGAAGGAAAGAAACAGTAAAGATTAGAGTAGAAATAAATGGAATTGAGAAAAAAACAAAAAATTGGTTCTTTAAAAAGACCAACAAAATTTACAAATAGCTAGAATAACAAAGAAAACATATAGAAGATGAAAATAAAATCAGAAATGAGAGGGGGCATTACCACTGACCCTGGGAAAATAAAAGAGATCATAAGAGGATACTATGAACAACTGTACACCAACAAACTAGACAACATAGAAGAAAAACTCAAAGAATATGGAGATAAGTCAGAATGGTTTCTTTGTAACAAAAACTAGAGCTTGCTAACAATTGAGTAGAGATACATAAAATAATTCAAAAAGAAATGGGAAAATTGCTATATGCACACAAACAATCTACACTGACCCTAGAAGAGATAGAAGACCTCAAAAAACTAATCACAAGCAAAGAGACTGAAACAGTCATCAGAAACCTTCTCAAAATGAAAAGCCCAGGAACAGATGGTTTCACAGGTGAATTCTAACCCATCATTCAAAGAAGACCTAATATCAATCTTGCTTAAACTCTTCCAAAAAATTGAACAGGAAGGCACACTATCAAATTCATTCTATGAGGTCAAATCACCCTAATATCAAAGTCAGATAAAGATATTATGAAAAAATAAAATTACAAACCAATTTCTCAATGAATATAGGTGCAAAATTCTGCAACAAAATACTTGCTAACTGAATCAAAAAGCATATTAAGAGAACAATACACCACAATCAAGGGTTTTATCCCTGGAATCTAAGGTTGTTTTAACATAAGAAAACCAATTAGTGTAATAAACCACATTAATCAATTGAAGAAGAAAAATCAACATGATCATCTCAATTGCTGTAGAAAAAGCATTTGACAAAATAAAACATACTTTCATGATAAATAACCATCTGAAAGATAGGATTAGAAGGAAACTTTCTCAACATGATAAAGTGCATATATGAAAACTCACAACTAACATGTCACTCAATGGTGAAAGACTGAAAGTTTTCCTGTTGAGATCAGAAACGACAAGGATGCTCACTGTCACAGCTGTTATTCAACACTGTGCTAGATGCTCAAGCTAGAATAATTAGGCAAGAAAAAGAAATAAAAGTCACCCAAATGGGAAAGGAAGAAGTAAAACTTTCACTATTCACTGTTGATATGATCCTATACCTAGAAGTTCCACAAAAAAAATATCCACAACAAAGCCACTAGAACTAATAGATGACTTCAGCCAAGTGGTGGGATACAAGATTAATACAGAAAATTCAGTAGCGTTTCTTTACACTTCTGAGCAGTATGAGGAGGAAGTCAGAAAAAATGCATTTTCAATAGCAACTAAATGAATAAAATATTTATGAAAAAATTAAAAGGACATAAAGGACATGTATTCAGAAAACTACCAAATGTTGCTAAAAGAAACCAAAAAAAGACCTAAATAAATGGAAGGACATTCCATGTTCATAAAATTGAAGACTAAATATTAAGATGTCACTTCTATGGAGCACATATACCTAAGTGGATGAGCACCTGCCTTCCATTTATGAGGTCCCTGGTTCAATCCCTGGTACATCCTTAAAAACATAAAATTTAAAAATGATTTTAAAAAAGTCAATTCTACCCAGACTGACTTACAGAATCAACACAATTGCAATAAAATCTCCAAAAGCCTTTTTGCAAAAATGGGAAAGCCAATTACCAAAATTGTTTGTATGGTTAATGGGTTTGAATAGCCAAAAATATCTTTAAACTGAAGAATGAAGTTGGAGGACTCTCAAATCCTAACTTTAAAACATTTTACTTTGTCACAGTATTAAATACAGCATGTCACTGGCATGAAGATGAACATTTTGACCAATGGAATCAAACTGAAAATTCAGAAATAGACTCTCACATCTAGTCAAGTGATTTTTGACAAGTGTGTCAAATCCACCCAGCTAGGTTAGAGCAGTGTATTCAAAAAATGGTGCTGGGAGAACAGGATATCCATGGATAAAAGAAAGAAAGAGGACCTATATCTTACACTTTATATAAAAATTAAGTCAAAATGGTTCAAATCAATAATAGGGTAGTTTGTGGGGAAAATACATGAAATATAACCTATGAACTATAGGTAGTAGTAATATCATGATGATGTTTTTTCATCTCTTGTAGCAAATGTGTCACAACAATATATGGTTTGGTGGTGGGGTGGTGTATGGAAGTCATGTATGGTATGCATGATATCTACAACTCATCCAGCCTTGTCAGCTAATTTTGGCTGTTTATGTCATGGAGTTGGAGAAAAAGGCAAGGATGTAATTCAATGGAACACTTCCTGAAATAAGAAAAACTAGAGGGAGAGAAAGCCAGGGGTGAGATATTACCTAGGATGTTACATCTAAACAGAGTACTTCTCCTTTCTGTCCATATGATCTGATTCATTCAAAAGGGTTCCAGTGAAAAAGATGATGAACTTGCAAAGATGAAGAGAATGGGGAAAAAATGGGCTGGGGTTCATGATGAAGAATGATTGTATCATAGGGAAATGTTGCTTCCCAAGACCCTGGTCTGAGTACACAAGAATTTTGTATTTTATGTTTCAAAACTCTATCTCAAGAGATTTCAAAGTGAGTCAGGAGGTCATTCCAGAGGTTACACTGATGCACATCCCAGGAGGATCTCACTGAGTGCCACTGTAAACAGTGCCTCAAATAGGGGTGCTCCTGAAGCTCTAGAGACATCTAGAGCTATAGGCAGGGTAACAACCCCAGGAAATCAGTACCCCATTGGTGGGCCTTACCTTGGAATATATGGTAACTTATCAGAGGTAAACTCATTTGTGATTTTTATACACATGGCTTTTCATCCCATTATTTGAACCTATAATTAGCACTATATCTATTAATATATGTCCAAGAGACTTAAATATTCAGGCTGTTCATGTGCCAGTTGAGCCCTGAATCTCAGCAGATTTGCAGTGAACACCTACTCTCCAGTTCATTGGACTCATCCAGGATGAATAGCTAAAAGATGATGATGGGCAATGCCCATCCCAAAAAAAAACAGAGGGTATCTATGACTTTAAGCAAGGCAGTTCCATCCATCTGCCCATGAGATCTAAGCTCCATCTAAATCAGAAGCAGAGTGGGCATCACTATCCCCCAATCCTCAAAATTGAGGAATGAACACACATAAGGGGGGAATGGAACTATGGACCAAAGTAGACTTAGTATTATTCTAGTAGTGGAAGAAGTTGCAACTTTTATACAAAGACAGTCATCAGTTCTGAGGGTAGGGAGAAGGAAGAATAGGTGTTAATGTGGGACGTTTCTGTGGACATTGGAATTGTTTTGCATGATGTTGTAATGACAGATACAGGCCATGATACATTTTATCAACACCTATTAAAATTGTCCGATGTGAGGTGTAAACCATAATGTAAACTATAAACCATGGTTAGCAGCAATTCTTCAATATAGTTTCATCAATTGTAACAAATATATCATACTAATGAAAGATCTTGTTAATGGAGGAAAGTGTGGGTAAGGGAAGGGGTGGCGTGATGGGGAATCCCTTTTGTTTTGTTGTAACATTTATGTAATCTAAAGCCTCCTTAAAAAGGAAGAAAAAAGTCTATCCCAGGGCAATGTTGGATCTTGTTCAGGGCACAGATTTCAGATTTTATGGTCTATAAACATAAGTTACATAATCTTTGAGTAAGCCTGGTAGTTAAACCACTAATCCACATGGTATCTTGCCAGGGATGGAGATTATTCTACTTACTTGGAGTTTATGAGATTGATGGACTGTTTTGTAATTAGACTTATGCTCATAATGGGATGAGTATAAACAAAAACTTTGGCTCTTCACCTCTAGTCTTGGATACAAACCCATTCTTAAGAGCAGGTCCAAGAATATGACTCTGAAAGATGACAGCTGTCCTTACAGGGGCAGAGCTGACAACCACAACTATTTACCAAATGGCCACCAGCTCCCAGTAAGCACACCAGCTGGAAAACAGACTACATGTGTCTTATCCTTATATTTCTATTCTTACTGTAGATGTGGTAAAGATTGTAAGGCACCTGGAGAAGTCTAAGAATTAAGTTTTGAGAAAGTGCATAAATAATAAAAATAATAAAATGGTAAGAATGAAATGATTAATAGAAATCTCACAAAGTAATTGGAAATTTTCTTTTTATGCAGGACTTTTAAACTGCTTGTAATCTTGATCAAATAATTTGCATAGATGTGGGAGGATGTGGGAGGTGTGAGGAGTGGGGCGTATGGGAATCCCTTTATTTTTTGTGTAGAATTTATGTAATCTAAGTATCTTTTAAAAAATAAAAAAATATTAAATAAAAAATTAATGAAGATTATGTTTTCACCCTTCACTAAGTGAGTTCTGTGTTTTGACATAGATTGTAAGTCAATATAAGTAAATAGCACTCAATAAAGCATTTATTTTACATAATATTCAGTACTAAAAAAATTGCAGAGACATATGTACAATCTAAAAAATAATTAAAAGTTAAGATGTATTTCCCAATTTTAACGCTCAGTGTATATTACATGAACAATAAAAAGAGATATTTAAAAATTATCATTACTTGGGTGTATACTGCATGACACTATAAAGTAGAAAACCAGACAAAACTATTCGATGCAATATAAATCAGGATAATTGTTATCCTTGGGAATGGGGAGAGGTGACTAAGGGAGCATGAGTGGAACAGCTGGGTATTTACTGTTCATTTGATATTTCTTGATCTGTATCCATATGATAAGTCAAGGAGATATTTTTTCAAGTTTGTATTCTTAGTAATTGAAGATGCAATTATAATTGAGAGGAATGAAAAAGTGAATACATAATACTCTATATTTTTTGTTACTACCACTCACTTAGAAAAGCAGATGATTTTAAATGTTCAATGCAATTTAAGCATTGAAGTATTCATAATCCTTTATTTTTCTTAATTATTTGACATGCACTTATAGATTCAAGTACCCATGTCTTTTCATAAGTTTTGGTTTTTTGGTGACTAACTGAATAAAAATTTCTTTTCTTTTATTAATTATATTTCACTTCATGACTCCTTTCAATCAAGGAAATATTTAATGTTCCAATGTTATCATTGCATATCCTAGAGGTTAACGAATGAGTCACACCAAGAAAGTTGAAAAGCCATCAGACTTACTAGCTCAAGAGCTCACCTTTCCTGAGTATATAACTTATAGCCATGCATGATGTATACTGGTCAGATGAGGGACACTGCTTTAAGCTCTGAGAATTATAATATGAAGCCTAAGGGGTGAGTGCTTTCAAATGGAGAGATTTGTATAGATCCAGAATGAATCAAACATAGCTGTGATAGTTATTCTATCTGGAAAGACTGATCATCTCTTCTTTTGTTATATAGATTTTACCAGACCTAATACTATCTCCCCTCCTGCCTCAACTGATCCAATCACCCCAGTCAAAACTGGCTTTCCCTTCTGGGAACTCCTCTAAAACATGCAGTCAGCATCATAGACTTTGGCATGTAATTCTTCACTAGTTGTTTCATGAATGTTTACATTATTTCCCAAAGGTGGTGATAAGCTAACTAAGGGAACAATAACATTTTTTCTATTTCCCCCACAGTATGGAGCATGATAGGCAAAACACTTAAATTGAAGTTTATTGGTTCAAAATGTTGATAATTCTCAAAAAAGGGTGATGGTGACATATGGGTTTATTCTGCTATTCTTTCTATTTTTCCATATAATTGAAAATCCCCTTGAGAGTAAGATTGCCAGATTCAGCAAGTAAAAATAGAGGATGCCCAGTTAAATTTGAACTTCAGATAAACAATGGCTAAAAATTTTTGTAATATTATATTTAAAATATTGTAATTTATTATAGTAAAATATCATATATTATTTTTAATATAATTAAATAACATTATTAGAGTAGTTGATAAAATATAATATGATTTATATTATTTTTATATTATTATATGTTCCCATGGGACATAATCTTAAAAAATATTCATTTCTTACTATGAGATACTAAAACTGGGTTTTCTGTAATTTACCAGGTAATCAGGATGGCTAGAAATTTAAATACATAACTGGTGATATTTAATGGATTAAAAGAAAAAGTGGATGACAGAAACAGTACAGTGTCTTCCATAGTGTGGTCTGGTGTCACTTGCATAAGAATCCCTTATGGACCTTGTTAAAAAAGCCAGTTCCCAGTGGTCTCCTGCCACCACCCAGGTGTACCAAATCAGCATTATGTAAATGGGACTTTACATTTTCTAAGGCCCCCAGGTGATTCTGCTGCTCTTACTAGTTTATATGGTGTCTATGGTGTTTGATACTTGATATGATCCTTTACTTTCTTTGCAGTGGTCTTATTTGAGCTAGTTGTCTTTCTTTGTGTGTGGCCATGACTTAAGAGATGTTAATATTACTGTTCAATGACTCACCTGCTGAAAAGCAAAAATATTCTATTAGCCTTTAGAACATTTAAGTCCTTTGAATGTTCACCCATTGGCCCAGCATCTTAACTAGTCATATACATTCTACTGATTTATATCCAACATTAGCAATAAAATTGTACTTGGGAAACTTGTAAATGCCTATAGTATGTTAAGGTCAGATCTCCCAAGGTAACAAACATCCTGGTTTGATTTAGACAGTTCTATTTTTAGCTCCGAAAATCTCATGTTTTGGGCTATCAGTTCCAGTTGTCCCTGGACAAGCTATCTGTAGTGGATTCTTGATCAGTGCACTCATTCCACCTGATTCTGGAAGTCTCAGGTCACAGTTGATTCCCTCCACAGTAATTGATTTTTGGGTAAAGGTAGCCCAAAATTACAACCACTCCCCAGGGACAGCATACATCTAGTAACCAGGTGATGCAAATGTAGAAAGCACATCCCTGTTTCTCAGTTCAGGTCATCTTTGAAGGGCCATGCCAGTTCCAGATCTCCCTGTATTAGTCTGTGTTCTCCAGAGAAAAAGAACAAAGAAGAGAAAACTCTGATGAAGGTGATATTGAATCCCCCAGGAGCATCTGGTGGGCTGAAGTAGACATAGAAATTCTTCTTCCTCTCTGTTGAAATCATCACTTCTACTTTTAGGGCCTTTAATTGATTGGAGGAGTTTTCTCTCATTCCTGAAGGCATTCTGTTTTGTTGATTGTAGATGAAATCAGCCTTAGATGCAATAAATTGACAAATGATTTACATCCACAAAATAATCTCCCAGAGCCAATCAGGCCAGTGCTTTCTTGACCAAATAAATGGACACCATAACCTACTCAAGTTGATACATGAAACTTAATCATCACACTTCCTGTGGGATAAACTGAGTCCACTGTCACAAGTGATCTGCAGTTGAACATTTTGCCTAATCTGGTTTCCTCACTTCCTGAAATCCTTCCCCAATAAATCTCTACAGCCATACCTCAGAGAATGAGAGTCTCAAGGAATCTGACCTACAGTTTGTAAAGAAGTTAAATCATTTTATTTAAAAGACTCTATAATGTGATCTTGGAACAGAGTCATCTGCCACTGGCTGGGAATAAGGACCTACTCACTGGTGGTAGGTCCAGAACTGAGGGTCCCTGGCCCAGTAGCAGTGCAATTGTTAAAAACCATCACCCCTGGAGTACTGGAAGAGGATAGACAGTAGGGTGTAATATTTCAGGCATCTCAGAAGGTCATGGAAGTAGTCATTTAAGGACAATGATTTGGCTCTTTCTGGCTACTATCAATGCATTGAAAATAAAGACAATAAAAGACCAAGTGTAATTAATCACTAATTTAATGATTAGTGTAAAAGGCAGAGGACCTCCTTGGCAGTATATAATGAGACTCTCATCTCCTGAAGCCAGACAGCAGACAACCTGAAGACCAGGCTCTGAGCTTAAATGAGAAGGGAGTAAAACACCAGTGAAGGGAGAATCCTCAACATAGCAAGTGATTCTTGTCAAAGGAAAGACCTTATTTTGGAATGAATGAGATCCTGAGGCCATAGAAAAAATCATATGCATTAATGTTATAAAATTACTTGAAAACCCAGATTTCTTCTAAACATTTTGGGCCCACAGAGGTAGCATTTCCACCCGACCCTGGTTTGAGAATAATACAGAAACTTTTGCCTTGCAGAAAACAAAACCACACCATTCCTCACAGGATCTTAAGAGCTCTCTCCTGAGATATAGGGGTGTGGGTGAGGGGAGAGGACAGATAGCACTGAGTGTCACAGAGGTAAAAGGAGTCAATATTCTTATGATTCTGTCAGGTAAGGCAGTATCTGCATCTAAGCATCAAACACTTATACACATAATTCCATAATTCCACATATAGACTAATAGAGGTGATTTTGTAAAACTATATTAGAGAAAACATTCCAACAGTGTCTGAGAGAAAGATTTATATTACCTTCCAGGTCTCTCCATCTACACATTTGTGAATCAAATTCTATCATTTTAGTCACCAAAGGATGAAACAAATATCTAGATTTCCTTCTACCACTTATATCACCACTCATTACCCCAGAAAGGCATTCCCTAATCTTCAAATCCTAAATTAGCATCCCTAGTTGCCTCTACTCCTTTTATAGTATGGTTTAATATTCCTCATAAGTCTTTTCACAGAGTGAGGTGTTTATTGTTGTGATTGATTAATCAAACAATTAGGAACTGTCAAAGACAAAAACTGCACCAGATAATATTAAACAGCTAAGGAAGACTTTTTTCCAGGGGCTGCTACAGCAGCGAAGAGAGAGTAGAACTCAACTTCACTGAAACAGAGACAGCAAGCTATTAAAAATTTGGAAAAAAAATCCCTGAAGGATAGTAAGGGGGGTTGATCACTGGGATGGATGAGGTATTTATTGAGGTTGCACATAGGGAGGTTCAGTTCCACAGAAAGGGGTGAGGGATTTTCTGAGGTTGAGATTAGCACCACTTCATTTGGAATGTTTTCCTTTGAGTAATTAGGGCACCTGGTGTTTGTAAGGACTAGGAGTGAGGAGGAATATATGGAACTTCCCAGTTAGGAACCTCTCAGGCTCCTGGATAGCAGAGGTGAGAGGAAGAGAAAAGGGAGATGTCAGGGCAAATTTGATATTTAGAATAGCTAGGCTCTGAAGTTGTCTTTTTCCCTTTTGTACCCTTCAGTCAAAGTTGTTTTTCTCTGCAATCCTAAAGCTGCAAGATTGGTTTCAAGGTTGTCAGGAGAGGGAAGGAAGCAGGTAGTGACATGTAAGGATTAAAGCCTGGTAGCTTGATCTAGAAAAAGTAGAACAGATTTTGTCACCACCATTACTGATTTGCAAATCAATACATCCCCAATATTTCCCCTAATGCCTCATCTATGGTAGACACTTGGAAATTTTTGTCAAATGAATGAATAAGTGAAAGGAGTTAATAGATTATGAAACTTGAAGAAGCATAATTGTATACATAATGGGGGTATTTTAAAACTACAATTGAGAAGAATATAAAGAGATGAGTTATTAAAAACCATTGTACCTTGGCCAGGAGGGAAATTCTGGAAAATAAGCTTGGTCTTAAACTCTAATTCAAATAACTAAAAGCAAAATTCAAATTGGGGACATTAGTATTGATTTTACAGAAATAAAGAGGATTATAAAATAATATTATGAAAAATTGTATGCCAACAAATTAGATAATACAGGTGAAATGGACATATTTCTAGAAACACACAAATACTTCAAGGTGACTCAGGAAGAATAGAAAACCTCAACAGCCCTATAAGAAGTAAAGAGATGGACTCAATAGTAAAAACAAGTGCCCAAGACTAGATGGCTTATTTGATTAATTCTATTAAACATCCAAAGAAGAATTACCAACTCTTCTCAAATTCTTCCAAAAATATGAAGAGGAGAAAACAATCTGTAACTTATTCTATGAGGCTAGTTTTACCTGTTACCAAAGCCAGGTAAAGATAGAATAGGAGATTCAGGGAACATTAGGGGAGATTCCAGAAATGTGGAGGATGATAGACTGGAGGAGGACTCCAAAAATCCTGAATTGAAGAAAGCTAAAAATATCAAATCCAGTGTCAAATGTGAAAGTGGACATGCATTGTTAAGGGAATATAGAAAGAAGAAAGGAAATAAAATAAGAAGAAAAAGGGTCAAAGAGAAAACTCAACACATACACAGAACCAACAGCTAAATAAAACTCTAGAGCACAGAGAGAAGCTAATCAACGGAATAAACCCATCAAGATAAAATGATGACTAGAGGGCAACAAAAAATTACAAACCACACTGAGAAACAGGATGACATGGACGAGCCCAATGAACAAACTAAAAACCAGGAAGAGATGCAGAACATCAGACAACTAATCAAAGCTTTCCAAACAAATATCATGAACCAACTTAATGAAGTGAAGGAGGAGATTAAGGATATTAAGAAGACATTGGGAGAATATACTGAAGAAATTGTAAACACATAAAAAGATAACAGATATGATGGTGATCAATGGCACAATCCAAGACATGAAAAAGATGCTGGATTCACATAACAGCAGATTTGAACAGGAAGAAAAAAGTATTAGTGATGTGGAAGACAATACATCTGAAATCAAACAGAAATTAGAACAGATAGACAAAAAGAAAGAAAAAATCCAGCAGGGACTCAGGGATTTAACCGACAACACAAAATGCAGAAACATACACATTATGGGCATCCCAGAATGAGAGGAGATGGGAAAGGGAACAGAAGGAGTGATGAGGAAATAATGGCTGAAAACTTTCCAACCCTATTGAGGGAGATGGAGATGCAGACCCAAGAAGCACAGTGCACCCGAAACAGTATAAATCTCAACAGCCAACTCCAAGACATACACTTCTCAAAATGTCCAATGCTCAAGACAAAGAGAAAATACTCAAGGCAGCAAGAGAAAAGAGAACCATCACATACAGGGGAATCACAATAAGATTAAGAGCTGATTTCTCATCTGAAACCATGGAGGCAAGAAGACAGTGGTATGACATAGTAAAAGAACTAAAAGAAAAAAACTTCCAGCCACGAAGCCTCTATCCCACAAAACTGACATTCAAATATGATGGAGAGTTCAAAATATTGACAGATAAACAGAAATTAAAACAGTATGCCAATAAGAAACCTGCACTTCAAGAAATACTAAAGGAAGCTCTACAAGTTGAAAGGAAAACACAAGGGAGAGAGAGTTGGAGGAGAGTTTAGAAACAACCAAAAAGACAAAACAGAAACAAAACAACATATGACATACATTAACCCAAAGAAAATATGGCTGAAATAAGAAATTCGCTGTGAGTAGTAACCCTGAATATTACTGGATTAAATTCACCATTCAAGAGACACAGATTGGCAGAATGAATAAGGAAATATGATCCATCTATATGCTGTCTACAAGAAACCCAACTTCAACCCAGGGATTCAAGGAGGCTGAAAGTGAATGGCTGGAAAACAATTTTACAAGCAAACAATAGCCAAAAAAAGGCAGGAGTAGCTATTCTAATATCAGACGAAATAGACTTTAAATGCAAAACTATTGTAAGAGACCAAGATGGACACGATATATTAGTAAAAGGGGTAATCTCTTAAGAAGACAGGACAATCATAAACATTTATGCACCTAATTGGGGTGCCTCAAAATACATGAGGCAAACTCTGGAAAAACTAAGTGGAGAAATAAATGCCTCCACAATTATAGTGGGTGAATTTAATACACCATTATCACCACTAGATAGAACACATAGAGAATCAATAAAGAAACAAACACTCTCAATGATACATTAAAGGATGGGGACCTATAAGACATATACAGAACACTACACCCAAACACAACAGGATTTACATTCTTCTCGAGTGCACGTGGATCATACTACAAGGCAGACCACATGCTAGGCCACAGAACAAATCTCAATGAATTCAGAAAGATTGAGATTATGCTAAGTCATTTCTCTGACAAAAATGGAATGAAATTGGAAATCACTAAGGGCCAGGGAATCAGATTAGGCACAACTATATGGAAATTAAACAACACACTCTTAGACAAACAGTGGGTCAAGGAGGAAATCTCAAAAGAAATCAGTAACTACCTTGAAACTAATGAAAATGACAATACAACATATCAAAACTTATGGGATGCAGCGAAAGCTGTCCTGAGAGGGAAGTTTGTAGCCATAAATGCATATATTAAAAAAGAAGAAAGAGCTAAAATTGAAGACCTAACTGCACACTTAGAGGAATTGGAAAAACAACAACAAACTAATCCTAAAGGAAGTAGAAAGAAGGAAATAACAAAGATTAGAGCAGACCTAAATGAAATGGAGAATAAGAAAGCACTAGAAAAAATAAACAAAACCAAAAGCTCCTTCTTCTAGAAGATCAATAAAATTGACAAACCCTTAGCCAGACTAACAAAGAAAAAGAGAGAACAGATGAAAATAGACAAAATAAGGAATGAACAAGGGGTTATCACTATTGACCCCACAGAAATAAAGAGTATCATAGGAGGATACTTTGAAAAATTATATGCCAACAAGAATGATAATTTAGAGGAAATGGACAAGTTTCTAGAAACTCACAAACAGCCTATGTTGATGAAAGAAGAAATTGATGAATACAGCAGTCCAATTACAAGTAAAGAGATAGTCATCAAAAACCTCCTAACCAGGAAGATCCCAGGACCAGATGTCTTCACAGCTGAATTCTACCAAACATTGCAGAAAGAGATAATTCCAATTGTGCTTAAGCTCTTCCAAAAAATAGAAGTAGAAGGAATATTGCCTAACTCATTCTACAATGACAAAATTACCTTAATACCAAAACCAAAGATACCACAAGTAAGGAAAGTTACAGACCAATTTCTCTAATGAACCTAGATGCTAAAACCCTCCACAAAATACTTGCTAATCTCATTCAACAACATATCAAAAGAATTATACACCATGACCAAGTGGGTTTCATCCCGGCTATGCAAGGATGGATCAATATAAGAAAATCAATCAATGTAATACACCACATGCACAGATTGAAAGAAAAAAACACATGATCAATTCTATAGATGTAGAAAAAGCATTTGACAAAATACATTAGACTTTCCTGATAAAAACACTGCAAAAGATAGGAATAAGGAAACTTTCTGAAGTTGATAAAGGGTATATATGAAAAACCCAAGCTAACATCTTCTTGAATGGTGAAATCCTAATAGTATTCCATCTGAGATTGAGAACAAGACAAGGATGCCCACTATCACCACTTCTATTTAACATTTTCTTAGAAGTACTTGCTTGATCACTGAGGCAAGGAAAAGATATAAAAGACATCCAAATTGGAAAAGAAGAAGTAAAAATTTCATTTTTTGCAGACGATGTGATCCTATACATAGAAAGCCCTGAGAAATCTACAACAAAGCTTCTAGAACTTATAAAGGAGTTCAATTATGTTGCAGGCTATGAGATCAATGCTCAAAAATCAGTAGCATTTCTGTACACCAATAACGAGCAATCTGAGGAGGAAATCAAGAAAAAAATACCATTTACAATTTTAACTAAAAGAATCAACTACCAGGAAAAATTTTAACTAAACATGTAAAGGACTTATATAAAAGAAACTACACAACACTGTTAAAGGAAATCAAAGAAGACTTAAATAAATGGAAGAATATTCCCTGTTCATGGATAGGAAGACTAAACACCATCAACTTTTCTATCCTACCCAAACTAATCTACAGATTTAATGCAATCCCAATATAAATCAACACTGTATTTTTTAATGATATAGAAAAAATAAGTACAAAATTTATTTGGAAAGGTAAGAGGCACCGAATTGACAAAGACCTATTCAAAAAGAAAAATGAAATTGGAGGTATCACATTACCTGACTTTAAAACAACCTACAGAGTTACAGTGGTCAAAACTGCATGGTATTGGCACAAGGACAGACCTAATGACCAATGGAACCGACTTGAGAGTTCTGATATCGATCCTCACATATACAGTCATCTAATATTTGACAAGGCCACCAAGCCCACTGAGTTGGGAGAGAAGGGCCTCTTTAACAAGTGGTTCTTGGAGAACTTGGATATTCATATCCAAAAGAATGAGAGAGGAATACCATCTCACACCTTATACAAAAATCAACTCAAGACGGATCAAAGATCTACATATAAGAGCCAAAACCATAAAGACCTTGGAAGATAATACAGGGAAGCATATACAGGACCTTGTAATAGGAAATGGTTTCATGAATTTCACAGCCAAAGCACGAGCAGCAAGAGAAAAATAGATAAATGGGATCTCCTCAAAATTAAAAACTTCTGCACCTCAAAGGACATTATTAAGAAAATAAAAAGGCAGCCTACCCAATGGGAGAAAATATTTGGCAGCCATATATCTGATAGGAGCCTAATATCCTGTATATATAAAGAAATCCTACACCTCGAAAATAAAAAGACAAAAAACTCATTTAAAAAATGGGCAAGTGACCTGAAAAGACACTTCTCCAAGGAAGAAATACAAATGGCTAAAATGCCCATGAAAAAATGCTCGACATCAGTAGCTATTAGGGAAATGCAAATCAAAACCAAAATGAGATACCATCTTACACCCATCAAAATGGCAGCTATTAAAAACACAGCAAACTATAAATGTTCGAGAAGATGTCGAGGAATAGGAACCCTCCTCCACTGATGGTGGGATTGTGGAATGGTCCAGCCATTGTGGAGGACAGTTTGGTGGTTCCTCAGAAAACTAACAGTAGATCTCCCATATGATCCAGCGATTCTACTGCTGGCTATATATCCAAGAAGAATTGAAAGCAAAGACACAAAGAGATACATGCACACCAATGTTCATAGCAGCATTGTTCACATTTGCCAAAATTTGGAATCAGCCTCAGTGCCCATCAACAGATGAATGAATATACAAAATATGGTACATACATACAATGGAATATTACTCCGTTGTAAGAAGGAATAAAGTGCTAAGACATGGAATAATATGGATGAATCGTGAAGACATTATGTTGAGTGAAGCAAGTCAGGCATTGAAAGATGAACAGTATATGACCTCACTGATTTGAATTCAGGAAAGTGAGCAGTCTCTGAGAACCATTGTCTGAAAGATAGGTTAACAAGGGTGAGAAGGAGAAGAGAAGGTTGTGAGCCATCATGCATATGGACATAATCTATGGTAAAGTGATAGAGTATTGTTGCATACTGAAGGATAGGACAGGTGGGTAGTGATATTACTGGGTTTGGTGGTGCAGGGTTGACAGGTGGTAGATTAGGAAGGGTGGGTTAGAATACCCATGATACTGGGGGGAGAGATGGAAGGGGGACTAGGTGAACATGGGTTTGTGGGTATGATGTTGAAAGTGCAGGATTGGGAATGCTTTTATGGCAGTATGACAAGGTAGTGTCACTGGTTTAGGGTGTATATTGGGGGGCATTCATGAAGGGGTGCATCTGGAGTAGGCTTCTGGGGAGTATCTGTGTGTTCATCCTGTCATAATGTGTTGTGTTGGGGAGTGGAGACCCACACAGTGAGTGGGAAGGAGATGGACCCCCATTTTTGGGAGGACCGAGTCACCCAGAAATAGGAGCAAGGATGGATCCTAATAGGGGAGGACAATTAGTGTGTCAAGACCTCTTGTTGCATGTAACAATGAATCTTGTCATCCAATGGGTCAATACAGGGGGGTGTCATGTGCCCCAGGGGATTGGGAGGAAGGGACAGAGAAGATCAAACAGGGGGTATTTAGTGGTCAGAGGAAATGTTTTTCATTACCTTAGAGTTATGGGCACAGGACATGGTAAATATCATCAAAAATTATTAAAGTGTACAATCAAAATTGTAAACTATACTGTAAAGCCTTGGCAATGTTTAGTAGCTAAACTTCAATATCTGTATAACAGTTATAACAATGCTACCATCCACATAAAAAGGTTTTAATATGAGGTGAGGGAAGGGGAAGGAGGTTGTGTATATGGAAGTCTCTAGTATTCTGTGTGTGACTTTCATGTGACCTAAAACTTCTTTGAAAATTAAATGAAAATTTGGGAGACACTGGGGAGTGAGAGGGGGCAGGTGCCACAGTCCACTGGAAATCCGATAATACAGTGATAAAAGGAAAACTGTTAAAAAAGTTTTTTTAATTCTTTTGTTTTTTCCCATATTTTGAATACCCCAATCCTTTAATTTAATTTTATTTCTAGTGTTTTCTTTAAGTTTCCATGTATTTTATCTCTGATATTTAAACTTATCCGAATTAATTTCATTTTCCTATTAATTGTATTTGGCTATTATATGGGCTTCATCTTCAAGGAAGATTTGGATCACAGAAGGGTTACAGAAGGGGCAGGAACAGATAATTGGTGGGGGGTGTCTGGGATGGGGGTTTCATGGGAGGAAGTTCAACTGAATATATACGATAGATATATAAAATTGTTCAAATGATTAAGGGGTGGTGCATGATTACAGTGGGTAGACAATCACTCAATAAATGAGGGAATACTGAATTCCCAACCTGGAGAGCTCTGCCACATTCTCCAAGGGAACAGCAACAGTCACCCGAGTGCAGGGGCAGTGTCTGGCAAAGGAGTAGTGTCCACTGATGGGTTCTTGTTATTGACGATTAGCCTTTTGAGTCTTTGCTTTTGTAATTGATACTTAGCCTACTGTTACAGGGTGCCTAAGGATTGCCACCTGAAAGCCTCCTTGTTGCTCAAATGAGGACTTTCTCTAAGCCAACCTCACCATATGAATGCATTATCTTCCTCCCAACATGGGACATGACTCCCGGGTATGAGC
>JAQZBX010062579.1:0-16860 GCA_029593785.1 Cabassous unicinctus
GACTGAAGAAAGGAGAGGATATTTTGTGGAGTTAGTGCCTGGATCAAGAGCATAGGTGGAAGCACTCAGAAGGAGAGTGTATCTATCTCTAAAACAGGAGGATAGTGGAAAAGGGCAAATGAATTTCAGTTTTTCAGGCCTATTGCAGAGGGGAACAAAAACAAATGTGAAATTTAAGTCATTTGTCCAAACAGTTTTCCAGTATTATATTTTTATTATTTTCTATTCCATTTATTTCAGTTATATTCTATTATATCTTTGGCTGTACTGCTGCATCATACCATTTTAGTGTGACTACCTACAAATCTGAAAAATATCTTTAAAGGTTTAGGAATTACAATACAGTCATTCAGTAAAAATTTCTTGAGTACATATTATGTGCCAGTTACCATGCTAGATATAAGGATACCATGATGAATGAAGCAAACTGTGTTGAGTTGAAATAATTCAGAAAACAGCAGTAGTGTGTACTAAGGGAGGGACAGTTAAAGGAGAGAGAGGCAGGAATAATTGGAATTAAGAACCTTAGTTTAGCAGTTTAGCAGTTGGCAAACTATAGCCTGTGATTTAAGAATTTTTTTTACATTTTTTAACAAATGGCAAAAAATTAAGTGAAGAATAATAATAAGTGAAAATTGTTTGAAATTCCAATTTCAGTATTCATGAATAGTTTTATTGGGACATAGCTACATTCACACATTTTTATGTTGTGTGTGGTTGACTTTTTGCTACAGTGTCAGAGTTGAGCAGTTACTACCAAGACTGTATGTGGTGCTGTGCAGGTCTGAGGTCTTGAGATCAGCTTGCTTGGGGGTGGCCATGGGGTGGGGCTGGCCCTTGGCTTGCATCTGGGAACTTCGCTTTTAGATGTTTCTGCCAAATTAAGACTGTTTTGCCTGCCTGGGTGTAGCAGTTTGGCATTGTTTATGAAATCACCCCAACACTCTTGGAGGGTAAGGTCCGGAACTCTGGAACTTGGACACCCAGATGCTTGATGAGGGTGGAACCAAGAAAATGGCCGTTGGGCAAGCCTGTGGAAAGGGTGGGTACCCATGTGGCCCCAAGGAGAAGAAACCTGACTCTCAGACGTTGAAATTGAGTGGAGGATGCCGTGCAGGTTTACTAAACTGTAGAGGACCCGTGAATCATGTTTCCCTACCAAATTCTCATTATGGTAATGAAAATGTTTATCCTTTGTCTATTTGTGTATTGGTAGCAGATAAATTGTTTTGTAAGTTTCAGAGGTCTACAGCTAGAAGGGACTTTGCCCCAAGAAAAACCGTTTCTTTAAACTGACTGTGATATGATTTTGTACTCGGCATTGTTACTAATTTAAGGTTTTTTTAAATTTTATTTTATTTTAAATATTGTAATGTATTTTTGGAATTCAGAGGGTGGAGTGTAGCAGTTTGGCATTGTGTATGAATTCCAAAAATAGATATTGGATTATGTTTGTAAACTGTACTGTACCTGGGCATGATTAAATTATGATTAGGGCTTGGTTTGGGCTATGTAGGACGTTGAGTCCCTGCCCCCTTAGTGGGTGGGGACTCAGAGAAAACTACAGGCAGAGTAGAGGAGGGAGATGGAGTTCTGATGCTGAGTTTTGAGCTGGAGCCTGGGAAGTGAACACACAGGAAAAGAACATAGAGGAACAGAGACGCCTCTTAGACGCAGCAGAAGCCCCGGGGAGAGACAGAGCCATTCATCTGAGAGCCTACAGCTGGCCTTGAGGAGAGAGGCAAAGCCTAGAGAGCCTCATAGTCTGCAGCTGACCTTGTGGAGTAAACAGAGGAGCTGGGCCCAGAGAGAAATGAGCCCCGGGAAGAGAGGAACCCAGGAAGCCTGAACCCTGGCAGACATTGGCAGCCATCTTGCTCCAACACATGGCAACAAACTTTGGTGAGGGAAGTAACTTAAGCTTTATGGCCTGGTAATTGTAAGCTAGAAGCTTACAATTTCTGGTATTTTGCATCAGCACCCCCTTGGCTAACTAATACCCTGGGGTACCGAATACCTGCTTTCCTCTGGGAACCTGGGGTTTCAGTAGTCATGGCTGATTGTCATGCCTGCCTCACCAGCCCACAGTAAAAACTCTAGTCTGTGAATCACAAGTGGGTTTTCCTGGGCAGAAATATTACACTTGTGTTACTGCGTTTCACTGTTGGAGAAAGGAGTGTATTCTGCATGGCCCCTCCTGCCAGGGAAAACGTAGGAAGCCTGCAGAAAGATTCCTTCCACCTGAGTAGTATTTTTCTCTTGTTGATTGATGTAAAAAATATAGTCTTGAGTACAACTGCCTCCTGGGTCCTGTGAGTCCTTCTATGGAATCACCAAATGTGTGGTTAACCTTGGGATCCCTGAAACAGGCACTTACATTGTTTGCATTGTTGCTCAGCACACTGCAGATCTCAGTTATAACTAACAGTGTTTTGCATGCCACGGGTACTGCTGTTTTAATTTAATTTTTATTTTTGTTACCAGGGAAAACCCATTATGTCAAACCAAAAAGGAGTGTGTGCTTTAAATGCCTCACTCTTAAGGCACAGTACAGTGTGGATTACCTTGCTCTCAAATTAGATGGCAAAGCATTGTTTATTATGCATTAACACTATAGATGTGCTAAAATAATATAATACGCCTTGATATTACCGGACTAAACGCCCATCACAATATTCCCAATTCACAGGAGACTGTCAGAGAAATTAGGCAATTTAAAATGGAATATCTCTTCACAGAGAATGTCTTCACAAAAATGAAAAATGAAAATGAGTTTGCAACCGAAGTAAGTTTGAGTGGCATATTTGTTAGCCAAGCAAAGAAAGCCATTTATCAATGGTGAGTTAAATAAATCATATTTAGCTGAAGAAGTGTGTCCAGGGGAAGTAAACTTGTTTAAGATGGTTGGCCTTTAGGTAAGAACAGCTGTTCAAAAATGAGGACATGGGGAGTTCCATCAATAGTTAATTAACAAAGCAAATAAGCTCAAGTGATTTTATTTGGCTCTTGAATAGTCAACAGGTGTTATGGCTACAGCTCAGCTGTAGTTTATTAGAGGAGTCCCGTGAAAGTTTGAAGGGACTAAAGAATTAGCCTTTTTCAGTAGCCTGCATGGAACAAATCCAGGTGGTATATTTTAAAAGAAATGAAGAAAACACTAGTACAAGCTGAAGTGGAATCTGCTAAGATGGGTTACATATGGTAGTGGTAAAAATATGGAACAGAAAGAATCTTAAACATATTTACAAACTTGTGAAAGTTTAGGGTGTTCAAAGCATGTGGTTATTCACAGTGCTCATGGGCAGATGCTTTATGGAAAATACATGAATCTATCAGGTTTTGTTGAACCATTAGTGTCATTGGTAAATTTTATTTGTTCTTGCAGACTTAACCTTTGTCAGTTCTGTGAATTTTTGTCAGAAACTGAAGCTGCATATCTTGACTTTGCCCTATCACACAGCAGTTCGATTGCTTTAGCATTGGTAAACTTGTGTTTTATTTTAGTTCAGGGTCAAGACTGAAATTTTTCTGAATGAGAACCACCCTCTACTATTATTACCGAACACTAAATTTATTTGGAAGTTAGCTTTTGTTGCAGAGTTGATCATATTTTTTAGTGGAATTAACCTAAAATTAAAAGGCAGAATGGTGCTGACATGTATAGTTTACACTGCAGTAATGTGAATGTGTCATTTTGATTATAATTAACATTTGCATCACAAGCAATATCAAGGTGCTCTCTACACTCTCTACATGTGCTGTCAAAAGTTAAACTGTGTGCTCTCCATTCCCACTCAAATTTGCAGCAAATAAATATTCTGAGCTCAAACTGTACTTCTAGTCATGCATTTTGGACCTCAATGCAAGAATAAAGGAAATTTCCAGTTTTCAAAATCTATTTGAGTATACAGTGAGGAATTTCTACCCAGCAACCTTCATTGTAAATGATCTGCATTGTAATGACATGCTAAAAGGCAAGTATCAAGAATATAAATGTCTTTGAAGTGATGAATATGCTCAATTAAAACCACATGCTCATGGATTGATACAAGTATTTGCCAGTCCTACCTGTGTGAAGAGATATTTTTAGCTATCAGTATTAACAGATGAACATTTATAATAAATTTTGATGATAGGGAACATTAACTTTGAACCCCAACTAAAAAAATATAATTTTTTAAGAAGAAATTCGTTCTTGTTACAAAAAATTGTACTCGATTATTATATTTTGAATTTTATCAGTAAAAAAATTTGTGGAAATTTGTTTTCTTTCTTGTTACCTAAGTACTGACAAAACAGCCTCAATTTTGCCTTTTGGCCTGGAAAGCCTGACCTGGAAAAAACATTTGCTCTCTGGCCCTTTACAGAAAAAGTTCACCACCTCCTTAGTTAGTGGATTAGGTTTGAAAAGGGGGTGATGGAAAAGGGGAGAGATCAATGATGCCCACAGTTTCTGGCTGGCACGTTGTGGCACTGTTCTTGTGGGCAAATCTTTCAGGAGGAAGAGGTTTCTTAGTGGGGCAAAGATGAGTAGTTATATCCAAATTGGGAGATTTTCAGCTGCCAGTTGAAAACTTGGGTCAGGGTTTCTGGAGAAAACCTGGGACTGGTTGTGCCATCATTAGTATAAGATGTTTTTTTAATGTATTCTGTATTCCATGAGAAAATACATGCGTTTTTTCTACCATGTTTTCTATTACAAAACCAGAGTAATTTTTCTCTGAGCTCTTGAAATACAGACTTCTGTTCACAAAGTAACTACTATCCTTTGATTATATACTGTGAGTGATGTTTCACATTCTTTCCTTGACTACATGATATTTTTCTCTTTCACCATATATAACTTAATTCTCAGCTATAATACTTGCAGCAGAAGCCAGAAATTTAATTTTTTTTTTTAATAAGGCAAAAAGCATACATGCATTTTGGCTTCGTCAATGTTGCTTGCAGAAACCACAGTGTTTTTATCAGAGGGAAAGCAAAAACTTGTTTACAGTGGAAAGCATAACAAAATCTGTGATCTTTTTGCCTAAGGACTCTTTCCAAAACAAGTTACTGTAACAGACATCTAAGGTCAGTATTTCCTAATTAAGAATATTCAGCTGGAGCTCCTAGTCTCAGCCATCACTCACAGGGCCCTTCCTTCCTTGGTGCGGTATGTATTGCAAGTTATTAGTCAGCATCCTGGGGCCATAAATTTTTTAGCTTAAAATAGTATGATGTTGAGAGGTGTTTTACTTCTTATCACTAATGATTTTTAACTTTTTTTTCTGCCTTGTTCTGAAACCATATTTAGAAATCCAACATTTGGAATGGGTATCTCTGTTAGCCATCTGTGAGCAGAGAGATTCATGTATTGACTCCAGTATATTAGTAATAATGCTTCATTCTGGAGTAGGTGGGATGAAGCATTGGCTGCCAAGGAGGTGATGTACTCCTCTTGCCCCTCTCCCTCATCCTCATCAGAATGCCTCACTCTGGTGAATTTTCAGCAAATATCTGTTCAGTTGAATTGAATAAAATAGAGGAATAACAGTTGAAAAATAAATAAACCCAGAAAGAAGACATAGATGAGTCATTCTGATTCTCAAAGAATATATCAAGTGACAAAAATTGAGATTGGTTTGGCTCATCCTTAACTTTTATTGTGTTCTTAGCTGATTTTTATCTCTTTTAAGCTATGAAATTCCCTGAAGAAAGATACTTTTACATTTGGGGTCTTTAACCAGGAATATTTACACGGTTAGTATTTGAAATTTATAATATGAAAACTTAATAAGCACCCAATGGAAAGGGAAGCAGCAAGTCAGTTTAAGGAGAGAGTTACGGACATTTCTAAGGACACTGAATCACATCAGACCTTATAGAGGAACAGACCTATAAACGGACAGAGATACTTTATTTTTCATGCTCTTTGTTTATCTACCTATTACTCTTCACACATTTTTTTATCCTTCATTTTTTTTTTTAAGTATGGGAAACTTCAGACATAGAAGAGTATAATGAACTCTCAAGTTCTCACCAGGTGGCAACAATTATCAACTCATGGGCAGTCCTTATTGTTTCATCTGTATTCCACTGTCCCCCCTCACACTTTCATACAGCCCCCCTCGACACACACAAACCATATATATCTTTACAATTGGCTGCTTTGAATCAGAATCCAAAGGAGATCCACACATTGCTTTGGTTCATGTATCTGCACCACCTCAGCTCTGGTCATGCTGTGTCTAAGTTGGCCACGAGCCTTAAAAGACTCAAATGACTGTAATCTAATACTACTACATTTGTTTGGATTTATGTAAGTACCAAGGGCAGGAAATGGAGCAGATATAGCATCTTCATCTCATTGGGAAGCTTAACAAATAACCCAATACACAGCTTCCTTTAGCCTCTCACCAGTTCTGGGAGTTTCTGCTGCCAAGGATGAGAGCTAAGGTGTGTGAATGTCACCTTGACACAGTGAAGCCCCAGCCTCTATTTTCCACTAATTTATTGTATCATTCTAGTTGACAACCCAGGACTGCCTAACATTTCACAGCTTCCACAATCCAGAGGATGTTCTGCAGCAGATGAAGCAGACATAACAATCCACATTTATCTTAACTCAGTGGTTTCCAAGGAAACAAGTAGAAGTGGGACACTGAGGTCATTCCCAGGAAAATCTGAACCAACCCAGGCCAATGTTTACCCTTTACTCACAAGATCTCTCAAGTATTTTTCCATCTATTAGTTGCTTCCCCCACCGCCCTCTTTCTTTTCAATTTATTTGAGGAAACCGTTTCATTTGTCCTGTAGAACTGCTCACTTTCTGGATTTTCTTGATTGTATCTCCATGGTGTTGTTTAATATATTTCTGTATCCCGGTTTCTGTTGTAAACTGGAAAGTAGACCTGGAGACAATTCAGGTTTGATTTTTTTGGCAAGAAGACTTCTTAGCTGGTGTTGTTTGCTACTTATTGCATCATTTCAAGAGGCTTGTGTCTATTTATTTTTCTTTTGGTTAATATGTGAGTTTATGTGTTGGTAGTGTGATCCAGCTTTTATATAACGCTCCATCAACTTTTTACCAATTGGATTAGCAGCCATTGGTGATTATTGGTTAGATCAGGGGTAGCCAAATATATTTTGTAATGAGCCAGATAGTTAATATTTTAGGCTTTGCAGGCCACGTATGATCTCTATTACATAATTTTCTTTATTTCTTTTCAAAGCTTTTTACATATATAAAAGCTATTCTCAGTGCTCTGGCCATACATAACTAGGGTATGAGCCATTGTTGGCCAACTTCTGGGATCCTTTATTTTATTAAGAGTTGTAAAATGGGATATTTAATTCTGTTATTGCTTTTTCATATTTATTGGAATTCCTCTGAAAATTTTTGTCTCATCAATTATTTGTTCCCCTGAGATACAATTCCTATAGAAAAGGGCAGGATGAACACCTGTTTCTTTTCCCTCCTTTATTTACCAGTATTCAAAAAATGAGTTGGTTCTCTAACATTCTCCAAAAGTACTGTCTCAGTTTTCCAGCATCTATGACAAATAACCACTGAGTGGGTTGGCTTACCAACAGGAATTTATTGGCTCACAGTTTCAGAGGCTCGAAGGCTTACTTCTTCCTGGGGTTGGTAGCATTTCTGGCTAGCTAGCAATCCTTAGGTTTCTTGACTTTCCTGTTATATGATGATGTCCTCTTTTTTCTCTTCTGGGTTCCTGCTGACTTCTGGCTCCAGCTCCTTCCTGTGACTTTCTCTCCATTAGGTCTCCAATCCTAGGATTAAGACCCATCCTGACTCAGTTGATGACACCTTAACTAAAAATAATCTCCACAAAAGATCTGGTTTACAATGGGTTAACACCCACAGGAATGTGATTAAGATTAAGAACATGTTGTTTGCTGGGGTATGTAATTTAGCCTTTCACAGTGACCATAAGTTTTGTTTTGTTTTTACTTTTAACCAAGAACCATTATGTACTTAAGGATTTTCTTTTAAGAAAACATTTTTGATGTGTTTCAAACCATTCCATATTGGCTATTGGGGGCCTGTTCAAAATGACTCCTGGATTTTTTTTTGACATGGTCTTATTAGCCTCTTTTCATGTACTATTTGTAGAGTTTGACATGTGTAGATAGCCTTGAAACCATCACCACAGTCATGATAATGAATGTTTCTGTCACCTCAGAAGTTTTCCCTGTGCTATTTTATAATCCAGCCTCCCTCCATTCCCATCTGTAGGCAGTTGATCTGCTTTCTGTCACTATTTATTGGTTTGTGTATTTTTTTAGAGTTTTAGATTGAAAAAACATTACAGGGTATTCCCTTTTTTTCTTGTTTTTTAAATTCAGATGAATGATAGTGAGGTTCATTTTTGTTTTTGACTATATCATGATTAATTTCTTTTTATTGCTTAGTAGTATTTCTACAGTAAGGATATTCCAAAATTGTTAAATCATTCACCTGGTGATGAACATTTGGGTTGTTTCTCATTTTTGGCTAATGCAAATAGAACTGCTCTGAACATCATGTATGAATCTTTTTATGGATATGTGCTCTCATTTCTATTGGGTAAATATCTAGGAGTGGAATGTCTTAACTGTTGTAACATTTTATATTTTCACAAACGTGAATGGTCCATTTGTTCTACATGTTCATTTACACATGGTTTGGTCCATCAGTTTTGGCCATTAAAGTGTGTGTGCATTGATATCTCAGTGTGGTCTTCAGTTGCATTTCTGTAATGACTAATGGTGTTGAAAATCCATATAACTTTTTAGGAAAAGTGCCTGCTCAAATTTTCTGTCTTTTTAAAATTGTCTTGTTTGTCTTTTTATTGAGTGCTAACATTTCTTTATATGCTTTTTATAAAAGTTATTTGTCAGATACATATTTTGCAAATATTTTTCTATTTGGCTTGCCTTTTGATTTTCTTAATACTGTCACTTGAACTGAAAAAATTTTAGATTTTGATGAAGTCCAGTTTATAATTTTTTAAAAGGTATACCTTTTGTGTTCTGTTTGAGAAATCTTTGCCCAAACCAAGGTCACTGACATTTTTTGCCCTTTTTCTCTAGAAGTTCTATAGTTTTAGCTCCTACATTTAGGTCAGTTATCTGTTTGTGGTTAATTTTTACATGATGTGTGAGGTAAAGGTCAAGGATCATTCTTTTACAAGTGGATATACAATTGTTTCAGCACCATTTGTTGAAAGAGAATCCTTTTCTTTTGCCTTGGAAACTTTGTCAGAATCAATTGTATATGTATAGGTTTATTTCTGGACTCTATTGTCTTCCACTGATCTATATGTTTCCCTTTATACAAATTCTATACTGTCTTTACTAGTAATGCTTGAAATCAAGTAGTATGTCATCCAGCTTTGTTCTTTTGAAAAATTGTTTTGGCTCTTATAGATCATTTGCATTTTTGTTTATTGCCATTATATCTTACAACCTTGTTAAACTCATTTCGTTAGAATTTTCCACATAGATACTCATGTTGTCTATAAATAAAGACAGCTTTACTTCTTTCTTTTTGATCTGTATGCCTTTAGATGACTTTTCTTGCCATATTGCATTGGTTAGAACCTTTGGCATATTACAGAGTGGAAGGATAAGAGCAGATACCTACATTCTTCCTCATTTCTGGTAGAAATCCTCAGTCTTCCACCATTAAGTATGATCTTAATTATGGGTTTTATGTGGTTGAGGAAGTTTCCTTCTATTCCTAATTTGCTAAGCATTTTAGTCGTGACTGAATGTTGAATTTTGTCATATGATTTTTCTGTACTTATTGAATATTAAAATTCATCGTATTTTATTTCTTCTTTAATCTGTTAAAATGGTAAATTACATTAATAGATATTTGAATAGTAAAGTGATTTTGGATTATTGTTGTGAATACAACTTGTTCATGATTTATTATTATATTAGTATTTTTAGATTCAATTTGCTAAAATTTTGCAAAAAATTTAAAGATCTGTGTTTCATGAGGAATGTTGGTCTGTGGGTTTCCTGAAGTCTAGTTTTGTTATATGGAAATGCTGGTCTCATAAATGGAGTTTAGAAATGTTCTTTCCTCCTAGATTTTCTGGAAGAGTTTGTGTGAAGTTATTTCTTCTTTACTTGTAAAGCTATCTGTGCTTAGAGTTTCCTTTGTTGGAAGGTTTTAAATTACAATTTCAATTTATTTAATAAATAAGAGATATTAAGATTTTCTGTATATTCTTGATTGAACTTTGGTAGTTTGTCTCTTTCGAGGTATTTACCCCTTTCATCCAAGTTGCCAAATTTAATGGCAGAACGTTTGTAATATTTCCTTATTTGCTGCTGTAGTATTTGTAATAATGCCACTTTTCTCATGGTTGATGTTGGTAATTGGTGTCTCCTTTCTGTTTATCTGATCAATCTGGCAAGAGAGCAATCAATTTCATTGATCTTCTCAAAGAGTCAGCTTTTAGTTTCATTGATTTCTTCTCTCTTTGTTTTCTATTTCACTGATTTCTGCTCTTATTTACTTTATTCTGCTTACTTTTGGGTATACTTATTTTTCTAGTTTTTTAAGGTGATAGCTTAGGTCATTTTTTGAGATGTCTTTTCTAATAGAGGTAAAGCCATTAACTTCCTTCTAAGCATCAATTTAGCACTGTCCCACAAATTTTGATATGCTGTGTATTCATTTTTATTCAGTTCAAAGTATTTTCAAATTTTTTGTGTGATTTCTGCTTTGACCCATGAATTATTTAGAAATGTATTGCATAGTCTCAAACTTTTGAGGCATTTTCCAGAAATATTTTTTCTTAATGATTTCTATTTTATTTCTGTGTTTAGAGAACATTTTTCTATGATTTCAAAATATTTAAAAAATTTAAAAGATTTAATTTATTTATCCCCCCTCCCCACCAGTCGTTTGTTTTTTTTTTCGCTTGCTGTCTGCTCTCTGTGTCCATTCACTGTGTGTTCTTCTGTGTCTGCTTATCTTCTTTTTAGGCAGCACCAGGAACTGAGAAGGGTGGTAAAATTCCCAATTGTAATTATGAGTTTGTTTACCTCTCCTTTCAATTCTTTCAGTTTTTGCTTCATGTATTTTGCAGCTCTCTTATAGGTACCTACACATTTAAGATTATGTCTTTTTGATGAATCCCTGTATTATTATGAAATGCCACTCTTAATCTCTGGTAATATTCTTTGTTCTGAAATCTACTTTGTTTGATATTAATATAGACATTCCAGATTTTTGATTTGTGTTAGGTATGGTATACCTTTTCCCATCCTTTTACTTTTAGTCTCTATCTTTATATTTATAGTGGGTTTCTTGCATTAAAAATATACTTTGATTTTGTTTTTTTTATCCAATCTGATCATCTGTCTTTTTATTGATGTGTTTAGAGCATTTACATTTAATTTGACTTTTGACATGTTGCATTTAATTCTCCCATTTTGATGTATTCTATTTGTTCCATTTTTTCTTCTTTTATGTTTTTCCTCTTCTCTTGCCTTCTTTTAGATTAAATAAGTAATTTTTATTATTTTATCATTTTTGGGTCTTATTAGCTATATACCTCTTTTTGTTATTTTTTATTCATTGCTCTAGAGTTTACAATAAAGTTATTGCAGTTCACCTCAAGGTTATATTTACCATTTTGGATATCTTTTAAGAGCCTTATAACACTATACTATCACATCTCTCTCCCCTCCTTTATTCAATTGTTGTCATATACCATACTTATATATATATATATAAACCAGGCAATACATATATTTTTTTGCTTTAAAGAGACAAATACTTTTTAAAGAGATTTCAAAAGTAAGAATAAAATTTTATATATTTACTCACACATTTTATCGTGTCAAGTGCTTTTCATTCCTTTTACTAGAATCATTTTTCTATTTGGTGCTATTTTCCTCTGCCTTCTTTTAACATTTCTTGTAGTGCTCCTGCTTTGGTGAGGAATTCCTTTAGCTTTTGTAGGGGGAAAAAAAAGACTTTATTTCTCTTTCATCTTTGAATGATATTTTCAATAAATTTAGAATTCTAAGTTGGTAGTTTTTTTTTTTTCTTCCCTTCTTTAAAAATGTTGCTCCACTTTTTATTGCTTTATAGTGTTTCTGATCAGAAGATGGGTATCGTTTTAATTTTTTGTCTCTATAATGTGTTTTTTTTTTTCCCCTCTTCTTCTGGTTGCTTTTAATAAGATTTTATTACTGGTTCTCTGCAGTTTCACTATGATGTGCCTTGCTGTGGTGTTTGTCATGTTGTTTCTGCTTTTTTAAAAATTGAGTTTCTTGGGAAGTGGGTGTGGCTCAATCGATAGAGCTCCCGTTTACCATATGGGAGGCCCCGGGTTCGCTTCCCAGGGCCTCCTTGTGAGGGCAGGCCGGCCCGCGTGGCGTGGTGGGCTGATGCAGCAGGACCTCGCAGCAAGGGGGAGATAAGCAGACACAGAAAAAACACACAGCAAATACAAGCAGCAAGGGGGAGATAAATAAATAAATAAATAAATCTTTAAAAAAAAAAAAAAATTGAGTTTCTTGATTTTCAACTACTTGATTTTGTCCCATAGCACGCCAATACTCTGTTAATTAGTTTTCAATCATTTTCCCTCCCTGTACTTCATTTTAGATAGTTTCTCTTAGTGTCTGAAAGTTTACTAATCCTTTTTAAAAAAGTGTTTTATATACCGTTAATCCAATCCAGGTGTTTTTCATTCCACTACTAAATTTTTCATCTCTAGGACTTTGACTTGGGTCTCCTTAAAAATATACTTTAAAAAAAATTAAGTAATTATTTTTTATTCTATTAGGAGGTCCCAGGGATCGAACCTGGGTCCTTCCATACAGAGTACCCATTATTTTAAAGTTCTGTTCTACTAATTCTAGCACCTGTGACATTCCACATTCTGTTTCTATTGACTTATTTTTCTTATCATTATGGGGCATATTTTCCTGCTTCTTATATGCCTGGCAATTTTTAAATTAAAATTCAGAGTTTGTGAATTTTTTTCATTGGCTGTTGGCTTGATTTTTAGTCCTTTATCGTCTTGGATATAGTTAAGTTGCTTGGAAGCAATTTGGTCTTTTCTAGACTTCCTTTTAGTCTTAGGAAGATACAGAATACCTCTCAGACTAGGGTTAGTTTGGTTTAGCTGCTGTTGTTTAGCTTAATTTAGTCTACTTTATTTATTTTTTAAAAACAATTTATTGAAGTATATCATTCATACATGAACATACATAAACAATAAGTGTTCAGTAAATATACAAACATACAAATATGCATAACATCATACAGGGCTCCCACACATCACCCCACCACAAATACCTTACATCGTTGTGAAACATTTGTTAACAAATCATGAAAGAGCATCGTCAAAGTATTACTACTAACTATAGTCCATATCTTACTCCTGTATACTTTTTTCTTTTTAAGGATTTATTTATTTATTTACTTACTTTTATCCATTTTTACACCCCCGCACCCCATTTTGCTGTTTTTGTGTCCATTCGCTGAGCAACTCTCTGTGTCCGTTTCTGCCCTCTCTTCTCATCCTTCTCCTCCTGTCTTCACCGGGATTCAATCCTGGGAACCTCTGATGTGGGAGAGAGGCGTCCTACTGCCTGTGCCACCTTAGTTCCTGGTTTTTCGGTGTGTCTAGTCTTGGCTCTCACTTGTGTTACTCTCCTGTTACGTCATCATCTTGCATGGCTTGCGGGGCCTGACAGAGCACCTGCGCGCGGGGCCTGGGGGCCTCACCAGCTTTCGGGGCCTGACGGCGCACCCATGCACAGGGCCTGGTGGCCTGCATACCCTCTATATTTTTCTTTTTTAAATTTTTACTGGGAGGTCCCGGAGATTGAACCCAGGTTCCCTCCATATGGGAGACAGACGCCCAACCATTTGAGCCACATCCTAACCCCTGCTGTATCTCTTAAGGTTGACCAAAGATACCTAGAGTTAGAGTCATTTCCCATACAGGATGGTCGTATAATAAATCAGGCTTAGTTTATCACCAGCATTCTAAAAACCAGACCTAGGGAGAAAAACTAGGTCTGGGGACACACGCGTGGTTTCTAATATAGCGAATGTTTAGCCTACCCTGATGGTCACAAAATCAGGACAGCGAGAATATTTGCACTAGTCTACTTTAGTCTAACTTAAACTTAGTTTAGTTAGTCTAACTAAATTTGTCTTTTAGTTAATTTAGTCCCTTTTGAATACTCTACCTGATAACCCTGTATATCAAGATGTCTTTTTCATTCTGACTGGTTACAATTGTTTTGTTTGTTTCTTTCCAGTGGTTCTTTTCCTGGCCTTGGCTGATCAGTACTTGAGGGGAACTATATAGTCATCCATATTTCTCCTCTGTAAAGCCCTCTCATCTTCCTTACTCTGCCCTAAGGATTCTAGCTGACTTGAAATTCTTCTCTACATCTCAGTAAGGTTGCTGCCCTCTATTAGGACTTCCCATCCCCATGCTCTATGATATAGAAACTCTCTTTAGGCAGTAAGCTAGGGGATAGATGGTCTCTTCCCATTTCCCTGCTCTCAGGGATCCCTGTCTTATACTACCTTTTTTCCATATCTGAAATTATTTCCTATATTTTGTCTTTTTTTGTAATTATTTAGTGTGGGAGGGTAAATCCAGTCCCTGTCACTTCATCTTGGCCAGATGTGATAGTGATTTTGCTCATTTTTTTAATTTAGCATTTTTGTATTGATATTCCTGAGAATGGTTGTAGTTTCTTCCTTGTCATCTTTGTCTGGTTTCAGAATTGTTATTTTTTTTTTTCATAAAAAATATATTGAGACAAAACTGAAAACAAAACAAATGTAATGGGTGCTTTCCTTCTTTTTCTAGTTTTAGAAGTAGTTTATATAGCACTTGGATCATCTAATCTCTGCAGGTTATGAAGGAATGCTTTAGATTCTCTTTCTACCATAGTAATTGTACTTTTTGGACTCCCTCTTTGCTGGGATTAGATATGATTAAATTGTATTTTTTTTCCTACAAAATTATCCATTTCATTTAGGTTTTGAAAATCATTTATATGTTTGTACAAAAGTTTTTTTCCCTTGTTCTTAATTAGTTAGCTTTATATGCTTTTTTTGTAGTCTTTTTTATTGGCTTTTGTTCTGTTTATAAAAGTAAATGTGTTTACTGAAAAAAGGTTTATTAGAAAATTGTAAAAAGCACAAATAATAGGATAAAAGTCAGCTGTAGCCTACCACCCAGAGATAACCACTGTTAACAGTTTAGTAACTTAACGTATGTTGGTAAGCATGTAATTGCATGTTAACACAATTGAGATCAACTTTCTGTCTATACTTCAGTTGTTAGTTTTCCTTCTGTGTATTTCAAAGTATTCTTTGTACTTTTCATTTTATTTCTTTAAGTGAATTTTGACATCCTCTGCCAGGCAAAATCAGGATTAGCTTGTGTCAGCACTGTGATGTGCTAGAAGCCAGCTATGCTTATAGTTTGTACATAAACACAAATTTCCATCATTACCTAACAAAATTTCATCATAGAAAAGAGAAGTCAGGCTCATTAAAGTTACTTAGAATTTATGCCCTGGTTAATTTTAGAAGATGAGGAGGTGCCCTCCTACATGGTCCTTAAAATCATTTAATTGTATTATATTTTTGAATAGAATAAATGTGATTTTCAAACCCAAATTAAGAATAATTAAAAAGCAAATAGAGTTAACATGCATCAGAAAGGCCAAAAGAAATAACGGTGTCTTGAGTGTTTTGTTTGTGTTAACATACCATTCCTGGCTCTTTTTCATGATGGTCCATCCTGGTCTTTTTATATCCTATAACACCTCCTAATCCTCCTCCTCATATTTTGAATAAATGTTTATCTACCTCTTTTGTTTTTTTTGTTATCTGGAGAAATGACTATTCATATTATGGTGAATTAATAAGTGTTTATTGTCATGGCTGTGTTTAATACTCTGCATTTTTATTAGTCTAGGTGCAGAGGATTCTGGAGACCAGGATGTGGGGGAGAACTTAATATTCTGTGGTATTATGTCTTATGTACTATGCCACATTACATATGTTATTTTTATTTAATCCTTGAAATTGTCTAAGAAGTAGGCATTATACCCATTTTAAATATTAGGAAAACGAAGTGAGGACATGAAATCATATCATTAGTTATTGGTATAATTGGAACTAAAAATGAGGCCTTACTTTTTAATATTTGCTTGTAGCACTATCTTTTTATTAGTAGATGTACATGCGTGCTCTATTGTAGAGATAGGAAATAATGTATTAAATGTTCTATAACGTCTTCTATAAGATAACCCCTTTTTTCAAAGTTGAAGTGAAATTTTGCTTAATCATTTTTTCCTTTAATTTTTTTACATTCTTAATTATACATGATCTGTGTATAGTAAATTATAGGCTGAGAACAAAAGTGCTCTATTTAGTCAGAATTTCAAAGAAAGTTGATGTCATGTTCATTCCCAAATTGTTTTTTTTTTTTTTTTAAAGGTTTATTTAATTTATTTCTTTCTCCCCACCCACTCGTTGTTTGCAATTGCTGTGTATGTCTATCCTCCTTGTTTCCTTAGGAGGCACCGGGAACTGAACCGGGACCTTTGATGTGGGAGGGAGGCGCTTAATTGCATGAGCCACCTCTGCTCCCTGCTTTGTTGTGTCTCTCATTATGTTTTCCTTGTGTCTCTTCTTGCGTCATGTTGTTGCGTTCAGCTTGCCACGCCTGCCCGTCGCGCCAGCTCGCTGTCTTCTTTAGGAGGCACCAGGAACCAAAACCAGGGACCTCCCATGTGGTAGGTGGGAGACCAATTGCTTGAGCCACATCTGCTTCCCCCCGCCTTTTTTTTTTTTTTTTTAAT
>JAQZBX010062580.1:0-16859 GCA_029593785.1 Cabassous unicinctus
TTCTTTTGTTGCGCGTGCTTTGGTTGTAAAAATCTTAGAAACCATTGCCTAACACATGGTCCTAAAGATCCTTCCCTATGTTTCCTTCTAGGAGTTTGATAATTCTTTGATATATTGGGAGTGGATTTTTGTACATGGTATGAGGTAAGGGTCCTACTTCTTTTTTTTGCAAATAGAGATCCAGTTTTCCCAACACCATTTGTTGGAGAAACTATTCTATCTTCATTGAGTGGTCTTTTCCACCTTGTCAAAAAATCACTTGGTCATAAATGAGAGTGTTGATTTTGGAACTCTCAATTCTATTCCATTGGTCTATCTGTTTGTCATTGTGCAAGAACCATTTTGTTTTGTTTACTGTCGCTTTGTAATAAATTTTAAGACTGGGAAATGTGAATCCTCAACTTTTGTTTTTATCAAGATGGCTTTAGCTATTTGGGGCCCCTTACCCTTCCATATAAATTTGATGATTAGCTTTTCCATTTCTGCAAAGAAGGTTGTTGGAATTTTTATTGGGATTGTGTTAAATCTATAAATTATTTTGGATAGTATTGAAATCTTAATGAAATGTAGTCTTCCAGTCCATAAACACAGAATATCCTTCCATTTATTTTGGTGTTTGTTCATTTCTTTCAGCAAAGTTTTCTAGTTTTCTATGTATAAGTCCTTCACTTCCTTGGTTAGATTGTTTCAGACAGTTCCTGCCTGTTTAATACTTGTTTTGGTGGAGGGACTAAATCCTGCAGCTCCCTATTCCACCATTTTCCCTGGAAGTCACCTATATTTATTTTTAAATATATTTGTTTGGATAAGCAAGATTATACATTGAAAGAACAATTCATAATATAGCTGCATGTGCTGAAATTCAGAGCTTGCTCTGCTGAAGTACTCAGTGAGGGAATAGAGAACAGGTGGCGATCACAAACAGGACAGAATTTTAGGAAGTGTATTTAAACCTACCTCTGAAAGATCCATAGGTTCTGAAAATGGATGGTGATGCTGGTGCTGAAGCTGGTGGTTAAGGTATTGGAAGACAGGACATGCAAGTCTCTGTCAAATGATATAGATGTGATCTTCACCTGATCTTATTCCTCTTATACTAGAATGAAAGAGTGAATTGAGGTATAGAGAAAGGAAGGAAATGGTGTGTCCCCGATATTCTGAGGACATCTGAAAACAAAGAGGAGGAAATCTTACTAGACAGGGAGAGACTGTCTGTCACACATGTTAAACTACAATTTCCCCAGTAATACTGTTTTTCCATTTCTGCTTTATCACCTCCCCTGAGTCCCACCACAGTGCCAGGCCCTGGGATGCTCTAGTCATGAAACATTTCAGAACAACACTTTACTGCACCCCAGAGAGGCAGCTAAATTCTAGCACATCTGTGCACTTTCTAGAAACCAAAGCATAGGCAAATTGTTTTCTTTTGGGAGGCGAGAGGATTCCAATCTTTTTTACCTTCACTAGACTCTTTGAATACAATTTACTTCATAGCCCAGATGGCTTGTTTCTCTGTGTGGGCATAACAATTCAAACACTTTCAGAAATAGTAGAGGTGTAGCTAAGGGGATTTAAAAGAGACTTAACCCCTCACCTTCAACCACTGATACTCTTCAGTTGCCATTTCACAATGCCAGAAATTTGGACTTAGTCACTTCTATTTTAAAATGTGAAAATCTCTAGGATAGAAAAGTGGCAAAGAGCTTGCAGTCAGTCATAGTAGACCCTGCATAGTCAGATCTTTATAGAAGAGGCTAAAAGTAGAATATTACTAGAATATTAGTTACTGTGGCATGCTAGTCCCATATTCTTTCCTGATGCCCATCATTACACTGTGTTTCTTAGGAAAGGACTGAAAGTAACTGCCAAGATTTTACAACTCAAAAGGAGATCAACACGATTCTTAAAATGGTTAAAAAAAAGAAAAAAAAGAAACAAAAAGAAAGCAGTATCATAGTTTCCCTGGGGCATAGAAATCTTGACTTCTTTCCTTTCTGGTTTGAACTTTGAATAGGAAGCCTTTTTTGGAGGTGTAGTTGCTCTTGGGGATGGGGTGTGGGGGGTTGGTATGGTTGTTTGAAGCTATATGTACCACAGAAATACATATTCTTAAAGTTAACCCATTCCTGTTGGTGTGAACCCACTGTAAGTAGGACCTTTTGATGAAGCTACTTCTTTAATTTGTGACCCATCTCATTCAGCAATGATCTTAATCCTATTACTGGAATCCTTTCTAAACGGAATGAATACAGAGAGAGTGAGAAAGCCACAAAGCAAGAAGCTAAAATCAAAGAAATCCAGAAGAGAATGGAGGGACCAGTAGATGCCACCATGTGCTGTGCCATGTGGCAGAGGAGTCAAGGGTTGCCAGCAACTGGCCTTCAGGAACAAAGCATTGCTTTGATGATGGCTTGATTTGGACTTTTTCCCAGCCTCAAACTGTGAGCAAATAAATTCTCGTTGTTTAAGCTGAACCATTTCATGATTTGCTTTGAGCAGCCTGGAAAATGAAAACAGTTGTTAATTGAGATCCCCTCAGCAGAGCTAGAGGCATATGAGTAGAGGTGTGAGGTAGCTTGGAGCTATATACCTCAGAAAAACATGTGTGTGTGAACCCTTGTAATTAGGACCTGTTGATGAGGTTCCTGCAGGTAAGGTGTGGACCAAATGAATCAGGATGGGCCTTAATCCTATAACTGGGGGGCTTGTAGAGAAGGCCTTAGAGGAGAAAGATATGGAGCAGCCAGAAGCTGGAAGCCAATGGAACACAAAACCTGGAAGAGAAGGGAGAAGCCAGGTGAGGCCACCATATGCATTGACATATGACAGAAAAGCAGGGACCAAGGATTGCTGGCAGCCAGTCCCAGAATGACAGTTTTCTGGGAGTAAGCATCACCTTGATGAGGCCTTGATTTTGGAATTCTCCTAACCTCAAAACCATGATCAAATAAATCCCCATTGTTTAATATAACCCATTGCATGGTATTTGTTTTAGTAGCTAGGAAACTAAAACCGGCAAGAAGAAAAAGATTGGGGACTAGCTGTTTACACCACAGCTTTTGACTCTGGGCTCCAAAAGGTAGAGGTAAAAATCTTAGTTTTCTTCTAGGATTTTTAGACCTGTTGAGCAGAAAAAGCAGGGAAATAGGTTCTACAGGCAGAAGCTTTGCCCAGGAACAATGTGTCTTTGCTAAAAGCCCTCTTAGTGCAATAATTAAGCACATGAGTTGAAATCCTGGCTCCTAGAATTGTGTGATCCCTCTAGATTCAAGTTTCTCCATCAGACATGTGAGGAAAGGTATCTACACTTTACCTGGTAGTGTTAAAATAATTAGATGGTGTTTGCCAGGATTTTCATTCAGCTTTTCGCAGTGTGATATGGTTTCCTAAAAATAGCTCATATTAAGTAGTCATAATGTATTTGAACAATTTCAAAGCAATCAGAGGACCCTGGAAGTTGACAGTCAAGAGGGTAAATATGATCAGTCAAGAGACAAATGTGAAGTGTTCACACACCTATAGGCTGTAAGCCTAAAAGGTCACCCAGTCTGAGAGTGGACAGCAGTGCTAGGTATCCCAGTTGAGTCATCTTTCCTTGTCATCTTTATGTCTTTAATTTCTTTTGATCTTATTAATTAAAAATAATCAAAAGAGAAAATGTCCCTGAATTTGCATTTTAAATTATACTATGCCATATAATTCATTTATTATATAAATACTATTATTATTATTAATTTCAGGATTATTTATAAAGAAAATGCTTATTTCTTGTCCTCTCTACTTTACCTAGGTAAATCTTAAAACCTCCCACAAACCAATGGTATTTTGTTTAATGTTCTTAGCAGAGAAATCACCTTGACTTTGGCCTGAACTGCCCACCCCTCCCATCCCCAGACCCCTCATTGGAGGACATAAATTAATGAGCTACATCAAACCCTGAGGCACTCTATTCTCACTGTGAACCTGTAAGACAGAAATCTGAATAAAAGGTTAAAATAAAATGTTTCACAGATCGTTCAATCATGTTTGAGGGATTGAAAGTATGCTTTCAATATTGCTGTGTTATGATCCAAACTTTCAGTCATACTAAGCATTCAAGGACCCTAGAACCTGCAACCTAGGGGTCAGCAAAGCTCTTTCACTAGTGGTAAAAATGAAAAGAAACAGATCAGGATTCTACCAGCTCTCAGGAACTGTAACAAAGTCCAAAAAGCTGGTTCTTGGTATTGCAGGCTTGTAACCTTTTGCTCTTTCCTAAAAGATTTCCCATGTGCAGCCAGGTAAATCCACTGTCTTCCTTGGCCTTTTTGTTCCAAGAAATGCTATCTAATTCAAGTACACCATTGGGCATAAGTAGCTAATAATATCTTAAAGCTTTTCAAATTTTCTTTATTAAGTGAGCTATCAAAGCCTTACCTTAAAGGAAAAGAGTAGGGGGAAAATCTTTGGTGTTTGAAATGTAGATATCAGTTGTGATGCCGGTGAGAAAATATCTGTGGAGGTAGATGACAAAGACAGGGAATGACAGAGGAGTTTCTTGGGCTCCTGAGACCAGACCAATCAGAAACACATTCACCTGCAGTGTAGAGAAGTAACTCTGGTCCTAGATTCTAGCTATCTACTTGGCGGCTCTTCTCCTTCAAATGATGGTTCATTTTCACAGAATCCAGAAAATTTAAGAAATGGGATTGAAAGTGTCTGATTTTAATCTCTACAAAAGCATGTTTTGAAAGGAATTCTTTCACCTGTAAAAGTCAGGCTGCACCTGACAGAGGATTTGGTAGAAAAAAGAGAGAAGCAGTCCTTGCCATTATGTTAAGGCATCATCCCAGCTTCATTCTTGATCCTCAGTCGTGTATGGCTTTCTTGCGCACTCGGGTCCATTGCTCTCTAGTGTCACACAGAGAAACCGCTCCAGCAGAGGATTCCCCATCTCAATGACACACATTCTGGGCCGCTCCCACACACATAAGAAAAAATAATCTCAGGACTGTTTCCCGTTTTCCATTTCTAATCCAGTTTTTCAGTTGGGGTTCTTTTGTTTCATGTAGGGACAAGCAGGGTGAAGGAAGCTGGGAAACTGTTCCACCAGGCTTCAAGCATATGCCTGAATTTGTTTACCACAAACAAAATCTCCTCAGCTACTGTTGCTGTCACCATAGCAACAAGATTGTGGTTACATCTATCAACAAAGCACCACAGTGAGGCAAAGGCAGACAGTTAATAAAGAGCAATGATAATTATATGGCAGCTAGTTGCCAGCTTAAACACAGCAAGTCCTTTTTCCATATAGTAATTCCATTTTCTATGTAGAAATGGAAATTATAACTCAATAGGCATTGGAAGCTCATTCCTGTATTTTTCCGGGAGATGGAAAAATAAACAGCTGGAAATTCTCAGCTCCATGTCATAACCCTATTAGTAGGTTTATTTGCCTCAGTAGCGTAAAACCATCTCATTAATGAGTACAAACAAAAACCAGTAATGGCTGTGGAAAAATCAATTTCTGATTTTAAATACAAATATTAAAGCAAGGACCCAATGAACAAGAATGAACTTATTTAGGAGCATGACATTAAATGGATCTAATTTCCAGTTCCCTTCATCCAGGCAAGGGAGTATAGGTGGACTGAATTCATAGCTAGTAAGTTTTCTCTTTTATTAACAAACCATCTCATGGCCTACCCGTTCATAATTCCATGTATTATTGTAATTGAAGAGCATCATATTAGAGAGATACGCTGAAGAATACACAGGTGTATAACATTGATTCATATACTAAACTTTAATTGGCTATTGATGAGTCAGGCATTGTACAAATCTCAAGAGATTCTAAAACAAATAAAATAGAATTCCCATCTTCAAGGGCCTTGATCATTTTCACTGGATATGCAAATATAAATAACTCAAGCAGAATGGTTACTGAAAACAAAGTGCTGGGGGGGATGTTGAGGGAATGCAGAGAATGGAGTGCCAAATTCTATGAGGTTGTGACATAACTTGAAGTAATGTTCAGCTTGGCCTAAAAGATCAGAATAATATCTACAAGAGGAGAATGTGATTACAAAGGTAAAATGGACAAAAGAAAATTCCCTCATAATTTTCAATCCAAACTTTATACATTCATGTTCCTCTTCACCAAAAATATCAGCAATAATATTTGACCTTTCCTCTTGGCCTGAGGCAATAGTCCAGGTACAGCAGGATGTATTAGTGATGTATTAGTGTGAAATGATATCTCATTGTAGTTTTGATTTGCATTTCCCTAATTGCTAGTGATGTTGACATTTTTTCATGTGTTGCTTCACCATTTGTATTTCTTCTTTGGACAGTTGTCTTTTCAAGTCTTCTGGCCATATTTTAATCAGATAGTTTGTCTTTTTATTGTTGATTTGTATGCTCTCTTAATATATCATGCTCTCTTAATATGTCAGTTATTTATATTTGTATATCCAGTGAAAATGATCAAGGCCCTTGAAGATGGGAATTCTGTTTTATTTGTTTTAGAATCTCTTGAGATTTGTACAATGCCTGACTCATCAACCCTTATCAGGTATGTGATTGCCAAATATTTTCTCACATTGAGTCAGCTGCCTTTTCAACCTTCTGACAAAGTCATTTGAGGTGCAAATGTGTTTAATTTTGAGGAAGTCCCATTTATCTATTTTTTTCTTTTGTTGCTTGTGCTTTGAGTATAAGTTTTAAGAAATTACTGCTACCACAAGTAATTGAAGATGTTTTCCTAAATTTTCTTTTAGGAGTTTTATAATAATTGTTTTTATATTTAGTTCCTTGATCCATTTTGAGTTAATTTTTATATAAGGTATGAGATAGGGGTCTCCTTTCTTTCTTTTGGATATAGCTATCCAGCTCTCTCAGCACCATTTGTTGAATCGACTGTTCTGACCCAGCTGGGTGAACTAAACAGCCTTGTCAAAAATCACTTGGCTATAGATGAGAGGGTCTATTTCTGAGTTCTTGATTTGTTTCCATTGTCAATCTGTCTGTCCTTATGCCAGTACCAGGCTATTTTTACCACTGTAGATAAGTAATATGCTTTAAAGTCAGGAAGTGAGAATCCTCCAACTTCGTTCTTCTTTTTTATAACATTTTTGGCTATTCGGGGCCCCTTACCCTTCCAATAAATTTGATTATTGACTTTTTTATTTCAGCAAAAAAAAGCTGTTGGGATTTTTATTGGGATTGCATTGAATCTGTCAATTAGTTTGGGTAGAATTGACATTTTATGGATATTTTAGTCTTCCAATCCATGAACTCAGAATGTCCTTCCATTTGTTTGTCTTCTTCAGTTTCTTTTAGCAATGTTTTGTAGTTTTCTGAATACAGGTCATTTATGTTCTTGGTTAAGTTTATTCCCAAATATTTGTTTTAGTCACTATTATAAATGGAATTTTTTTCTGATTTCCTCCTCAGAATGCATATCAGTAGTGTATAGAAATACTATTGATTTTTGTGTAATAATTTCATATCCTGCCACTTTCCTGAACTCGTCTATTAATTCTAGTAGCATTGTTGTGGATTTTTCAGGATTTTCTAGTTATAGGATCATGACATCAGCGAATAGTGAAAGTTTTACTCCTTTCTTTCCTATTTGGATGGCTTTTCTTTCTTTGTTTAGCCTGATTGCTCTAGCTAGAACTTCTAGCACAATATTGAATAATAATGGTGACAGTGCGCATCCTTGTCTTGTTCCTGATCTTAGTGGGAAAGCTTTTAGTTTTTCACCATTGAGTACAATGCTAGCTGTAGGTTTTTTATATATGCATGTTACCATATTGAGAAAGCTTCCTTCTATTCCTATCTTTTGAAGTGTTTTTATCAAGAAAGGATACTGTATTTTGTCAAATGCTTTTTCTGCATCAATCAAGAGTATCATGTGATTTTTCTTTTTCAATTTATCAATGTGTTTTATTACACTGATTGTCTTTTGTTGAGCCACCCTTGCATAACTGGGATGAAACCCACTTGATCATTGTGTATAATTCTTTTAATGAGCTTTTGGATTCTGTTTACAAGTATTTTGTTGAGGATTTTTGCATCTATATTCAAAATATTGAATATTAGAGATATTGGTCTGTAATTTTCTTTTTTTGTAATATCTTTATCTGGTTTTGGTGTTAGGGTAATGTTGGCTTCATGAATGAGTTTGGTAGCATTCTTTCCTGTTCAATTTTTTGGAAGAGCTTGAGCAAGACCAGTATTAGGTCATCTTGAATGATTGGTAGAATTCACCTGTGAAGCCATCCTGTCCTGGGCTTTTCATCTTTGGGAGGTTTTTGATGACTGTTTCAATCTCTTCACATGTGATTGGATTGTTGAGGTCTTCAATTTCTTCTAGGGTCTGTGTAGGTGGTTTGTGTGTTTCTAGGAATTTGTCCATCTCATCTACTTTTATTAGTTTTTTGGAATACGGTTGTTCATAGTATCCTCTTAAGATCTCGCATATCTGCGGGGTCAGTGGTAATGTCCCCCCTCTCATTTCTGATTTTGTTGATCTTCTCAAAGAACCAACTTTTGGTTTTTTTAATTCAGTTGTTTTGTTTTTCTTGATTTCATTTATTTCAGTGCTCATCTTTACTATTTCTTTCTTTCAGCTTGATATGAGATTAGTTTGCTGTTCCTTTTCCAGTTCCTTCAGGTGTGCAGTTATGTCTTCAATTTCCGCTCTTCCTTTTAATCCTCCCCCCCACCCATGGTATGTCTCCTTTGTCTGTCTGCTCGTTTTCTGCTGCATCTGTTCATTGCATCATCTCATTGCATCAGCTCGTTGTGTCAGCTTATCTTCTTTAGGAGGCACCAAGAACTGAACCTGGGACCTTCCATGTGAAAGGTGGGTGCCCAACTGCTTGAGCTACATCCTCTACCCCTCTTCCTTCTTTTTTAATGTAAGTATTGAGAGCTATAATTTTCCCTCTCAACACTGCCTTTGTAGTGTACCATAGTTTTTTTTATATTTTTGCTTTTATTTTTTCACTTTTTTATTTTTTTCATTTTTATTTTTTAAAGATACTTAGATCACATAAACGATAAATAAAAATTGTAGGGGATTCCCATATGCCCCACTACCTACCCCTCCCACACTTTCTTACCTTAACAACATCCTTCATTAGTGTGGTACATTTATTACAATTGATGAACACATATTGAAGCATTGCCACTAAGTGTGGTTTATAGTTTACACTCTTTCCCACACAATTTTGTAAGTTACGACAAGATATATGATAGCCTATATCTGTCATTCCAACGTCATTCCAATGTCTGGAAAATGCCCCCATATTACATCTATTTTTCCCCTTTCCCTCCCCTCAGAATGTCTGGTGGTCACTGTCTCCACATCAATGATAAAAGTTCTTTAATTGCTAGAAAAACAATAAGTCTATAGTAGAATAGCAGTAAGGCTACTCTAGTCCATCGTTCATTCTCCAATCCTGAGGATTCTAGGGTGGTGATGTCCTCTCCACCTCTAATTGAGAGTGGTCTTAGATCCCATGGGACAGATGGATGGGACTATCTTGCTTGCAGCTCTCTGTTCCTTGGATGATCATTGTCCATCTTCATTTCCTTGTTAGCTGTCCTGGGTGAGTCCAATGAACTGGAGAGTAGGTGTTGCAACTCTGTTGAGATTCAGGGCCCGACTGTCACGTGGAAAGCCCAAATATTTATGTTTCTTAGACGTAAACCTATTAACTCTAGTACTAACTGTAGGTTCAAATATAAGTGGCAGAAGAGCCATGTGTAGGGAAACCATTAATGAGTCCAACTCTGTCACACTGGGGAGTTTAAATTCCAAGGTAGAGCCCGCTGGCAGGGTGCCAAACTCCTGAGCTGTCAGCCCTGCCTATAGTGTCTGGATGTCTCCAGAGCCCTCAGGAACCCTGCTATTTGAGGCAATATTTACTGTGGCTGTCAATGAGATCCTGCTGAGACGTGCATAAGTGTAACCTCTGGAATGACTTCCCAACTCACTTTGAAGTCTCTTAGCCATATAAACTCATTTGTCTTTACCATTTCCTCCTTTTGGTCAAGGTCTTTTTCCAGTTGCATTGCTTGTTGGTGCTTTTTAGTAATCCATCAGTGCCAGGGAGGCTCATCCCTGGGAGTCATGACCCATGCCGGGGGCAGGGGGAGGTAATGCATTTATATGCTGAGTTTGGCTTAGAGAGAGGCCACATTTGAGCAACAAGGAGGCTTTCAGGAAGTAACCCTTAGGCAACCTATAATACTAGGCTAAGTTTCAATTTCAAAAGAAAAGGTTCATAAGTACAATAATCAATATCAAGGGCCCATCAATGGTCCATCCTCCTTCACTAGTCACTGCCCATAGACTTGTAGGATTCTTGCTGTCCCATTAGAGAATGTGGCAGAACTCCCAGGATGGGAATTTGATATTCTTTTGGTTATTGTGTAGATCTCCACCCACCATGACAATGCCCAATGAACACTTGAACTCTTTCATATGCCTTACAGGTATGCCCCAGGTGAACCTCCTCCCCTGCATCCCCCATCACTGACATCCCACACCAGTGAGCCTCTCCTGCCATAGTTGTAACCCTCTGTGATCCAAAACTTCTTAAAAAATGAATCCAACAAAGTAACCAAATAAAATTTATAAGAAAATGAAACAATGATAGTTTTAAAAATCACAAATATAATACAAAAAATTAAAAAATTTGAAATAATTAAAAAAATAAAAATAAAATAAATTTTGGCATTATGTCTTTCATCACTGTAAAATCTGTTATTTTGTATGTACAGTGACATTTTCTTCCATTTATTCCACCAATGTCTTATTCTTTCCATTTTATCTTCAAAGAAGCTTTAGGTTACAGAAAAGTCACATACAGAATATAGGGGATTCTCATATACCCAACATCATCCCACTTTTTCCCTTTCCCCTATTAATAACATTCTACATGTGGGTGGTACATTTGTTACAATTGATGTACAAATATTGAAGTATTGCTACTAACTATGGTCAATGATTTACTTTATGGTTTACATTTGGACCATACACGTTTATAAATTTTGGTGAAATTTAACATGACCTGTATCCGTCATTGCAAGATCATGTAGAACAATTCCAACACCCCCAAAATGCTCCAAGTTCCATCTATTCTATTCTTCCCTCCCTCTTCTCCTCCCCAAGGACCCACAGCAGCTACCAAGCTTCACTCCTTGAAGAACAAGATAGAGTCATCTATTTCTCCCTTCAGTTTTGCCAGTGTGTGCCTAATGTATCTTGGGGCACTGAGGTTAGGTGCATAAATATTTAGTATAGTTATTTCTTCTTGCTGAATTGTCCCTTTTGTTAATATTTAATGACGTTCTTCATCTCTTAGAATACTTTTGTATTTAAAATCTATTTTGTCCGATATTAGTATCACTACTCCAGCTTTTTAATTTTTTTCTTATTATTTGCATGGAATATCTCTTTCCAACCTATCACTTTTAACCTGGTTGTGTCCTTATGTCTGAGGTGAGTTTCTTGTAGCCAACATATAGTGGCTTATATTTTTTAATCCATTCTATCAGTTTATGCCTTTTGATTGGGGAGTTCAATCCATTAACATTCAATGTTATTACTGTAAAGGCATTACTTACTTCATCGATTTTGACTTTGGTATTCTGTTGTCATATCGTACTATCATCTTATCTTTTTACCGTTTAATTTACCATTTTTAATAATCCTCAGTTCTATACCCTTCTCCAAGTCTCTTGCCCTTGTTTTTTTCCTTTTAGGCTGCAGCACTCCCTTTAGTATCTCTTGTAATTCTGGTCTTTTGGTAACATATTCTATCAGTTTTTCTTTCTCTGTGAAGACTTTGTACTCTGCTTCATTTTTGAAGGACAGTTTTGCCTGATACAGAATTCTTGGCTGGAAGTTTTTCTCTTTTAGTACCTTAAATACATCATACCACTTTCTTCTCTCCTCCATGGTTTCTGATGAGAGGTCAGCACTTAATCTTATCAAGGTTCCCTTGTATGATTCTTTGCTTTTCTCTTCTGCTTTCAGAATCTTGTCTGTGTCTCTGATATTTGTCATTCTGTATAGTAGGTGTCTCAGTAGGTCTATTTGGATTTATTCTTTTTGTGGTGCATTGTCCTTCTTCAATATTGATATTTATGTCTTTTCCTAAGGGTGGGGAAGTTTTCAGTCATTATTTCCTCAAATATTCTTTTTGCCCCTTTTCCATTTTCTTCTCCTTCTGGGACACCAAAAATGCATATGCTTTTGCTTTTCACATTGTCATTCAATTCCCTGAGACCTTGTTCCATTTTTTCCATTATCTTCTCTTTCTGTTCTCCTGTCTTTTCCAGTTCAGCTATTCTGACTTTGAAATCATTAATTCTGTTTTCGAGCAATTCATATCTTCTCTTATGTGCCTCCAATGTATTTTTAAACAAATCAATTTTTTTGATACATATTAATAAAGCATACAATTCATCCAAAGTGTACAATCAGTGATATTTGGTATAATCACATAGGTGTATGTTCATCACTTCAATCATTTTTAGAGCATTTTCATTATTTCAATAATAATAATAATAAGCAAAAAACAAACAAGAAAATTCCTCACCTTTCAATCCCTCTATAAATCCCCCACTGTACATAGCTGGTGTCTCTGGCTATTTGATCCAAAGTGTGTGATCAATGCATTTTAGTATAATCACAATGTTGTATATTCATCATCTCAAAAATTTTAGAACCATTTCATTACTCCAAAAAGAAAGACTCCATGCCCCTTAGCATTCCTTCCTCATATCTACGTAACCACTAATCTAATTTCATCTTTATAAATTGATTTATATTTACATTTCATATAAATGGAATCATACAATATGTAGTACTCTGTGCCTGGTCTCCTTCACTTGGTATACTGTTGGGTTTTTGGTCTGATATTAACATTTTGTAGTATTAACTTACATTTGTTCAGCTTCAAATAAAAATGGTCTTATATAATTCTACCCATATTCATATTTCACATAATATATTTATATTTTCCATAATATATTTAGTTCATAATAGGGCAAGCATACAGTATGTGTCTTTTTGTGTCTGGCTTGCTTTACTCAACATAATGTCCTCTAGGTTCATCCATGTTGTCATAAGGACATAAAAGACCTGTATTCAGAAAACTACAAATCATTGCTAAAAGAAACCAAAGAAGACTTAAATAAATGGGAGGACATTCCGTGTTTGTGGTTTGAAAGACTAAAACTCTAATGTATTTTTAATCTCATCCATTGTGTCTTTCATTCCCATAAGGTTTGATACTTTTCTTTGCAGACTTTCAAATTGTTCTTTATGCTCACCCATTGTCTTCTTAATATCCTTTATTTCTTTAGTCATATTTTCTTTCAATTCTTAAAATTGGTTCAGAGAGTTGTGTGATTACCATTAATTAATTGACTTAAATCCTGTATCTCTTCAGCATATTTGGTTTGTTCCTTTGGCTGGGTCTTTCCTATTATGGCTTGTAATTTTTTGCTGATGTCTAGGCATCTGAATATGTTGGTGAATTTACTCTGATAGCCAATTTCTCTCTCTTGCCTATTATTTTTTCACAGCTCTTCTTTGCTATTTGGTCCAACTTTTCCTAAGTCTTTAAAATTTCCCAGTTTAAGTTGTCAAAATTGTGCCAGAGACTCACTAATGGCGCACAGATTTTCTCCCAGAAGTTAGAGAACAGAGAAACCCAATTTCAGTTTTTGTCCCCATGCAATTTCCAGACAGGCCAGCAGATAGAGCTTGTTGGTGCACCTTTCCAGGAGGCTTATCTCTGTTTATCTTTGTTTTTGACTGGCCTGAGCCAAGATTCAAAGCAGACTCTGTTTGCCACATTCACTGAAGATAAGCCCCTCAACTCTCACTCCCTTTTCCCTTGTAACAGCTGACAGGGAGGAATACGTCTGCTCCCCTCTCAGTCAGCTGCAATGAGCCAGGGGTTTGGGCCTGCTTATTCTGTCAGCTGTGAGGGAGAGGAGCCCTTCCCAGCAGCTGGGAGGTTTAGTAACTCTGTCCCTCACCCTCCTGGGAGTTGTAAAGCACTGTCCTGGTCTGCTGACCCACAAAGCAGGTCCTTCAGGCAGCTTTTGGCTCTTTCTCCGTTGTTTTTGTAAGAGAGTTGAGCCTTGTCTGCCTAATCTGATGCCATCTTCCCAATATTCTTTCATCTTAACAGCCCTGGCCAGTGAGTTGAGTCTGACCTGAATGGTCCCCAAGGCAAGATGGTGTTTACTTAAACATTTGCAGGTCTCTTACATCTACTTCTACGGTGCAAGTCATCACAGTTTCAGGAAGGAGACAGTTTAATGCCTTGGGGATTCCACATAAGAAGTACAATCCCACAAGCCTACATGACACCCCGAGAAAAAAAGCATTATTTACAATTGTTGGAGATCCAAATGGTAACTATATCAATGGGAGAGAATGGCACAAATTGACAGTGCCTCCAAAGTGGCCCTCCAGACAGCTAATAGGTCTTAGGTTTCCCTTTTCAGTTCTAATAATTGGGTCTAGGTCTTGACTTTGGAGGGTTACGAGAGGGAAGTCATTCTAACCTGACCTATTTGTCCATGCTTCCACCTGGGTGGCATATGTATGCCTTCGTGGAATGACTAGGAGTGGGGTAGGGAAGACATCCAGATGTTGACAGGTGATTTGCATGGGAGGTTCAGGAGCTAGGGCCATCCCCTATTATTTTTTATAGAATTTGCGGTGTGGTTAAGGGGAATGGTGATTAAATTGTTTTCAGAGCTGTCTGGTGGGGGATAGCAGACCCAGCAATCACTTGCAACAATACAAGAGAACCAACCTAGGGTATTTTCCATGTGAAGAAGGCTCCTGGGTGGTAACTGAAAAACAAAAAGGATGATTAATGGCTCTGTCACCATCCCTCTCAGGATCTAAGGTGTTTCCTCCCCAGATGCCTTAAAATTATTGTATCCTATTCCAGTAGCTATAGTTACACTTTTTTTTCCCCAACAATCATCTATTTCTCACAAGCAGCATTTTCATCTAGGAAGACCAGTTGCAAGAGGGCCAAGTGTAGTATTATAAAACTTAAAGAGAACCATTATATCCCACACTCTAGCTCATGTGGACTACTCTAGAGCAGGGGTTCTTAATCAGGGGTCCATGGAAAGATTTCAGGGTGTCTGTGAGCTTGAATTGAAAATTCAGAAAAACATTATTCTTGTGGGGACGTGTTGGTGCAGGTGTGATATATTTATTAAATAATACACAGTATAGTGTGGACTTAGTAAGGGGTTCATGGTTTTCATCTGACTGGCAAAGAGGTCCATGGAACAAAAAAAAAGTAAAGAACCCCTGTGCTAGAGGGACTTAATTAGAAGTCATTATCCTTATGATCTAGGACCATGCCAATCCAATAAGAGAATCCAGGTGGCTGAACTAGAATTAAGTTTGAATGTCCTAGGACTTGGCTGGGTTGCCATCCAAATTGTGGATAAATCATGTTGGCCTAGAGTTGCTGGTAGCAGAGAAGAAGCCTTATGCCCAGGAATGATGAGGACAGAATACTGAATTTTCATAATAGGTCATTTGCTCTCAGATGAAAGAAGACAATCCCTTTCTAGGGACAGCCACATTCCATGACCAAATTGCCCTACTGATGTACTATAAGAAAATTATTATTAAGAATTGTGAATTCATAAGCTTTCTAATCAATAGTCGCTGCTGTTTCAGCCTAGAATTGTGAATGATTAACTTGTCCTTTGTCCTTTGGAATGTTATAACGCTGCTATGCAGGCAACCTCATCATCTATTACCCAGAAACAAATGTTTAAAAGGAGCAAGTCACCAGACATGATATTTACATATCCTGTTTGTATCCCCTGTAAAACTAAAAACTAAAAACCTTTATGTTCCTGTTCAATGTATCATAAATAGAATAGAACAAAGACCCCTGGAGACACTGCGCCTCTCCTGTGGAGGGCTGGCCAGCCCCCTCTGGATGGACTCGGTTACTTTTGATGAAGTCATTCCTCACAATTTGCAAGACTCATTGGAGTTCTGAGGTTCAGAACCCTTAAAAGAGATAGCCCCTAAGCTGCCAGTCGGAACCTCACCCAGGAGGGGATGCTCTGCCTGGGACCGTTTTCTAATTGGGGCTCTGATCTGCTGCAAAAGGGGCTCCCCAGCCATGTGATAGTTCAGATGTTGTGTTTTCCCCTGATTTGGAAAATGGTTGTATATGCTTTCATTCTTTCCTATGTTTTTAATTAATTACTCTTCTTTTTTGTGATTGCTCATTTGTTATAATTATTTAACATAACCTGAAACTCATTTGATTGAATAAAACTGTCTTTGCATAACATTTAGCGTTTTTGCCTCTTCCTTAGCAAAACATTTAATAAAACTGTCTCTGCATAGCATTTAGAGTTTCTGCCTCTTCCTTAGCAGAACACCTACTAAAATGTGTGGACCAGGGAGGTAGAGTGAGAAATCTTTTTGTGCCCATAATTCAGGAGGCTGTTCCTATGCTCAACAATAACAAATCCCTGTGGGTGGTAGGGTATATTGGAGGTTTTCAAAAACCTTGACTACCAGGGAGAGGGAAAAACAGTTGTAATACAGGAGCTTTTTTGGGGACTTGGGAAACGTCCTGAGTGACATTGCAACGACAGATATAGGCCATTTTATATCATCACATAACTTGCAGAACTGTGTGGGAGAGAGTCTAGACTACAATGTGAACTATGGTCCATGCTCAGTGGCAAAGCCCAAGGATGCGTTATCAATTGCAATGAATGTGCCACACTAATGAAGGATGTTTATGTGGGAGGGTGTGGGAGATGTGGGGAGTGGGGCATAT
>JAQZBX010062581.1:0-16861 GCA_029593785.1 Cabassous unicinctus
GCTAAGCTTGCTTGTCAGCTGGCGCAGCCACAGAAAGATGTCCCCACCCCCCTTCTGCTTTTATTTCATGGAAACCCCTCATTGGTAGAATCTAAATCCCCCAGATCCCAGCTGCAGCAGAGTATGGGAAAGGTGGTTTTAGGTCTCTAGATATAGAACGGAGTAGTTTGCATGGCAAGTGCCAATAAGTAATAGCTATTTCCTTTCAAGTTCCAGGAGTTTAATTTTCCAAGCTTTAGGGTAGAATCAGTCTGATTGTTTTTGAACAGGTAAAGAACTTTTGTTGAAGATAATTTTCCATAGCCTATTTGCCATTAACATAGAGCTACGGTGCAAAACAGGGGTGCCATTTTGTTAGGTACCCTCAAACCTTCAGAATCAAGGCTGCTAATGATCAATGTATTCTTAGTTATAACAGAGGAAATTATACCTTTACAGAAAAAATCCTGGCAGAAACCTCCTTAACTAAATGTTCAAACTTAGCCGCACCAGCAAAGGGACATCTTGCATTACGTGCTTTCTGATGCTATGCTAGAAGAGCTGTGCTACATCGCTTCTCAGGTATTTGTGCCAAAAACATTTCATTTGAATCTGTTCAGGAGGCAGGAGACAAATCCAGAATTTGGGGATTCTACTAGACAGCTGCCTGGATAATTAAAGTCTATGTTCTGAAAAAGGGACAAATCAACAAACAGTTGGGATAATGTTCTTTATTCAGAGACTGAAAAGCCATGACAACCAAATGCCAGTGAAACTTGAGTCCTGGATTGAAAAAATACATATGTAGAACACTTTTGGGAACCCTGTATGTGTGTTAGGTTTCTCCAAAGGAGCAGACAGGACATATATGACTTGGTTCAGGTGAGTGCAGTGATTGGAGAGTCTAAATTTTATAGGCAGGCCACAAGCTGGAAACTCTGATGAAAGCAAAAGAGAAGCTGGTTGCTGAAGCAGATGCAGGAAGTCTTTTTTCTGAAACCCTCAGTTCTGGCTTTTAAGACTTCCAACTGCTTGGGTGATGAGACTCCCCACATGCTGAGGGCAATCTCCCTTGTTGATCCTAGATGCAATCAACTCATTATAGATGCAAATCGATCTTTAAAATACCCTACAATGAAATCAGGCCAGTGCTTGCTTGACCAAACAACTGGACAGCATGAACTAGCCAAGTTGACACACGAACTTAACCATCACAGGTGGTATATTAGATGATACTGTAGAATTGCCGTTAACTTTGTAGGCATGATGATGGTCTTGTGGTTGTGTGGAGGATGCATTTGAAATCTTTGGGGGTGAAAGGTCACGCTTCTACAACCTACTTTCAAGTGGTTTGGCAGAATGAGTTGCACACACACAGAGAAAGTAAATGTAGGGAATCTGGTGGACGTATGATGGCTGTCCACTGCAGTGTCCTTTTGTGGTGGTTTGGGGCTTTTATGGGCCCCAAAGAATCATGTCCTTAGAGCTCATCCATTTCTGTGGGTGTGAACCTGCTGCAGGTGGGACTTTTGATGAGGTTACTTCGGGAAGGCGTGGCCGGCGGGGGCTTCATCTTCCTACTGGAGTTCAGATGAGTGGGATGAATACTGAGAAAAAGCCACAAAAGCTGAGGGAGAAAGCAAGGAGATGAAATCAACAAAACCTGGGAGAGAGGACGCCAGAAGCTGAAGCAGCAAGACCCTGCAGAGACACTGGCTGATGCCTCCCTAGGCTGGTCTTGGGGAGGAAAGCACCGCCCGCTGATGTTTTGATTTGGACTCTCTCGGCCTCAGAACTGTGAGCTTGCAACCGAATAAAAGCCTTTATAAAAGCCAGCCCGTTTCTGGTAGACTGCTTTCGGCAGCTTTTAGCAAACTAAAACTCCTTTCAAATTTTAGGAAGATTTGAAAATTTTAATGATAAAAATTGGAAAAAGGAAAAAGACTTCTGTGCTTTCAGGTCACACTGTTAACACAGCTGATGTGAATGCATGTGTGAATTCTGAGGAGGCTTCCTCACAGAGGCAGCGCCACTGGCGAGAGGGGCCTGGGGGTCCAGAGCCTTTAGGAAAGAGTGGTTCACACCATCACTTAGCAGACACGGCATCCAATGGGTTAGACCTTATCACGTGTGGGATATATGTCAATAACTGTATTCATTGACTCTGAGATGTAGTCTACTGTAAAATGCACCTTCATTTTATGTATCACCCAAAAAGAAAAAGATATATCAGAGTGCTTTCTAGTGAAAATTGTAAGAGGAAATCAAATTTCAGGGTCGTTAAAATATAGAAACAAAAACGAGTCCTAGCATAAAAGTAGTACAGTATTTCCTGAGAAAATGGGTGCTTGCATAGGAGAACCAGTGTAATTCCATCGAGACCACGAGGCAGTTTATATGCAAATCACACCTGTAACTTGGAGTTTGATCTTGTGACTTTCAGTTATGCAGAAGTGTCATTGCTAGGAACTGCAAAAGATTAAAAAATGGGTAGTTCATGGGAATCCGTGTTATTTGGGGTTATTACTTTGTTTATTGAATTACACATTTGAAGGCCTTGATGTCACTTTTTAAATGTATAGCTTTTGGAAGTTGAGCTAGTATAGACATTTCAGAACTTGAATGGAGTTGCAGCTCTGAAATGGGTCCCATCATGAACTGCCTATCCGAGCAGCGTATAATTCCGTTCAAATATCAACAATAGCATAAATGTCACACCGTGACCATTTGTTAGGTTCTTGGCCTGGTTGATTTGGCATTTGTATTTGAAACCACTGCTTATTTTGTCTTTTAAGAGCTGTTATTTTGGGTATGTCCTGTCACTCTGAGCGCCTACTATTCTGCTTAGGAACAGGCTTCACCTGGTTCAAGCCTGAGCTTCAGCCACTCTGAGCGCGACTTCTTGGTCTTGCAGGTGTCCCGTTACTCCTCAGTCCAGGCTGCTTTAGAAGGAGCAGGTCTCCCAGATTAGAGACCCAGCCTTCTTCATGGAGTGTGCCAGTCTCATCTCTTCTCGCATTAGCTGGACTTTGCTGATTGGCGGTTGTTATTCTTGGGTCCTCCCTCCCTCCCTCCCTTCTTCTCTTCTTCCCTCCAAACTCTTTCTGTTTTGATTTATTTATTTTTTGTTTTGCTTTTTTTCTTTTAAAATGTGGAGACTGTGGTGTGCTAGTAAATATTTAACAACTGGCTTTTTGAAAAGAAAGAAACCACAACTCTGATTTGTAGTGATTTGTGGTGACGGTTTGCCAGTTCCTATGGATTAAATACTCAGCAGAGCTGATTTTAAGCTACCAACAGGATGTGACTGATCGTGGAGTTGGGAAGAGATAGGCACAATTGGCTACCCTGGGCTGGTAGGGGCTAACTCCAGTAAAATACTGTGTGCAACCCAGACGTCATCATTTTAAAAATGTCATTTTTACTGGCATAAGGTCTTATATGTATTCAAGGAAATAAACTAAAACCATCAACTTCAAAAAGTTAACAAGTGCTTAGACATCCCTCTTTCTCAATCCATAAAAAACAGCAAAGATTACATTTAATTTACATCTTTATTAAAAATTGAGATAAATTCACAAGGTTCAGAAAAGAAAACAGTATAAAAACATGTACATTGAGTAAAAAGATTTAAATATACATTTCTAAACTCAGCTTATCAAATAGTAATGCACTTTTCAATATGAAAGAAAAGTAATTGAGGGGAACTTATGACTCCCAAATAAATTTGATATTTGCCACTTAGATTTAACATAGACTATCCCGAAGTAATCCAACAAATTTGGTAAAAAGCCACCATGTAATTTTTTTTGGAAAGTGGGAACAAAAGACGGGTGGTTTGTGCTTTCTGATTTCACATGAACTCTCAGGGCTTCTTGGTCATCTTATCAATTTTTTTGTGGCCTTCTAGCTCATTCTTTGCAAAATTTCTTCCAAAACTTTTCTGTTCTTTTCGATTCAACCCAACCTTGCTATTTCAATCCTTTGTTTTCTCCAATTCCTTGAGAAAATTACTTATAGAAAACCCAAAATCACATGATGTATCTTATCCTGAAATCAAATAGTTTGATAAATTTTAGGTTAAATTCCTTCATAACAAGGTTGACAGATAACTTTCAGCCCCTTCCCCTCAAACATACCTAGAGTTCCAGCCACACAGGAGCACCTCCCTCCCTCTTCTGCCTCATGACCTCATTGCTGTGCTTTCTTCCCACTGACCTGTTTCCATGCTGCATTTTCCTAAAGCCTGCCTGTGGAAATTCTCCTGAAAGCCCTCCAATTTCAATGGTAAGCTATTTCTTTATCATAGTTATCCATATTCTTGCCTTTTACACAATTTTAAGCTCTTGCAAAGAAGCAAATGGGTTTTACTAACTTTTGCATCTTGTGTATTTGTACATAGTGCCTTCTCCATAGTGGCTACTCAAGTAGTGTTTCTTTAAATTTGAATTTATTATTCGTGTTGCAAATTAATATCAATTAGTAAGGGATTGTAAAAAACAGTTGTATTGTTCTCGGCAAAGAAGAAAATGCTACGCAGAATATATGTTTTTGGTAATAATAAAATTTTTTTTAGAGAAGTTAGATTTACAGAAAAATTACACTGGATGTATAGGGAATTCCCATATAACACCCCCCCACACACACATAGTTTCTACTATTATTAACATCCTACATTAGTGTGGTACAATTGTTACAATGTACAATTGATGAGCCAATATTGAAGCATTGCTACTAACCAAAGTCTATCATTTACATTATAGTTTACACTTTGTACTGTACAGTATTATAGGCTTTGACAAATGTATAATGTGATATATCCATCATAACAATATCATACAGAACAATTCCACTGCCCTAAAAATGCCCTGTGTTCCATCTATTCATCCCGACATTTTCCCTCTGAACCCTGGCAACCACTGTCTTTACATCAATGTTACAATGATAACACAAGATAATAGCTACAATAACAATAAATCCACTTTGGTCCATGGTTATACTCTACCCTTATGTTTGTTTGTTCCTCAGTCTTGAGGGATTTGAGATGATGTCTGCTCTGACTGCTTAAGGATGAGAGGGGACTTAGATATTATGGGGCAGATGGAAGGAATTGTTCTGCCTGCAGTTGTAGATTCTCCTTGTTTTTTGGGAAGGGACTTGTCCATCACCATTGTTTTGTCAGTTGTCCAGGACAAGTCCAAAGAACTGGAAAGTAGGAGTTGGCTGCAACTCTGTTGGGTTCAGGACTCAATTGGCGTGTGACTAATCCGGAGATTTAAGTCTGAGAGATATATTTAACGGGTATATTGAAAATTATATATTCAAATAAAAGGAGTAGAAGAATCATGAGTACGGGAAGTATAAATGAGTATAATATACTACTATGTTATATGTTCCCAAATAGGGCCTGCCAAGGGGGTATTGATTTCATGAGGCCATGTGCCTTGCGTCTGGTGTCTGGATGTACCTAGAGCCCTTGGGAGCACTTTTGTTTGAGGCTTTGTTTACTGTGGCAGTTAGTGAAATCTGCCTGTGACCTGCATAAGTGTAACGTCTGTAATGACCCCCCAACTCAACTTTGAAATCTCTTAGTCATAAAAATTTTTTATTTAATGTTTCCCCCCTTTTTTCAAGGTCTTTTTCCAAGTGCATCCCTGGTTAGCACTTGGTAATAATCCCTCGGTGCCAGGGAGGCTTATCACTGGGAGTCATGTCCCATATTAGGTGAGAGGGGAGAAGATTGTGAGTTTATTTGCTGAGTTTGGTTTAGAGAGGCCACATTTGAGTAAAAAGGGAGTTTTCAGGAGGTAACTCTTAGGCATTAATTATAATTAGGCTAAGTTTTATTTTCACAGGAATAAGATTCATGAGTAAGAGCATTAAGCAGAATATCTTTGAATATCAAAATTCTTATTACTTTGTTAGAATAATTCTGGTTACTTTGAAGAACCATTTTCACATTAAAATTCACTTACAAATAGGAACGCTCAAGAAAATTATTCATTAAAGGTAATTTTCTAGGAATACATAAAGTTGCTAAATTAAAAGTAAGTTATTCAAAGGAAATGTTATCTCAACATTACCTATCACATAGAAAATTTAAATGAAAATTAATGGCTATTTTCTAAAATATCACTGATGAGTATATCAATAAAAATTTCATTAGAAAATTAAAATATTTCCATTTTTCTCCTCAGGAAAGAATGGACTTGTTAAACTCCAGCTTTTCTCTTCATTTTGCCATTATTTCAGTCAGTGTTTACAAAGTACTACTTTAAAAACATTCCCAACAAAGTAGATTTACCTTAATGGAATTCTGAACAGAGTGGGATCAATGGAAGCTCTGACTCTGTAGATTGTTTCCTTCTCTAGCTATTGTTTTTACAGCAGAGTTGCATTTGAGCCATGTTGTTAAAATACCTCTCAGTGGGTGTAAGCAACTTAAATAGGAGTTTAATGAAATTAGATATTGCTGTTACACAAATTTCTTTAGGAAGGTTTATTTTTTTGTGTGGTTCTTAGATTTTGAGAGCATCACAATATTATAGTTGGAAGGAACTTTATAGGCACTCTAGTTCAATTTTCTCCCCAGTGTTCAAAACCTTTTTGTAACTTCTGATAGATGGCCCTCAATTTTGTATTTAAACTTGTCCACGAATGCGACTGTTTAATTCCTGAGGTGGTTTCTTTGAAATTTTTAGGTACTTGAATGTACGTACTTGACACAATGCAGAAGATTGGTGGAGTTAAGAGCACTGCTCTTTGCTTGTCTGCCTTGATGTGGAGTCTAGTTTCCCCAATAAGCTATGTGACATTTGGCAAGCTGCTTCACCTCTCTGTGACTTGGTTCATTCATCTGGAAAGTGGGAATAATAATAGTACTTGTCTCAGATAATTCTTATGAAGATCAAGTGAAGTAATACATGTAAACCACATAACAATTTCTGGCACTCAATGGTAAGCGTTTAATAAGATTTGCTTTTATTAATTTTTCTTAGTGTTAGAAATATAAATTTCCTTTTATCTCCTATACTATCTTCCCCAACAAGCTAGTCTGTTTTATTCTTTTTACCTTAGACAAAGACTAAACAAATTCAGCTAGGTATACATCCTAAGGAACATCAGAAGTCTTTAAGGGAGATCAAGCTGTTTTGCTGATAGTTAACTTATTTCCAATTTATAGGAAACATGTCCTAAACTAATGTATTGAATTCTTTCCATTTAAATTTTTCTTCCATCTTAAAATTTCTTTGTACCTTAAACATTTTGTAGGACTTTAATCTAAAGAAATAAGGATATAGACAGGAAAAAACACTATGCATGAAAATATCCATGGTAGCATTATTTATTATAAAAATAAAATGGCCTAAATGTCCAAATAATAGGGAAATGTTTAAGTGATGTAATATTTACTTGTTACAATATTATGTAGCCAGTTAAAATTATATTTTAATAATTAGAGGGTTTATATTAATGTGGGAAAATGTTTTTATCATAAAGAGAAAGTGGAAAACAGATTTTAAATTTGTTTTCACAGAATAATCACACTTATGAAAAGCCAATTAACTGAAAGTTATTCATAGAAAAAGGGAAAATAATTTTGAGATGTTAATACAAATTGTCTTTAGGTAGAGGGAATATTAGCCATAATAGTATTAATAGATAGTATATGAAATAAATTTAAATAGAATAATTAATAACTGAAAGTATTTAGTTCAACAGTTTAATTTGATCTATGTATATGGATTTGTGGTTATATGTGTTATAATATAGCAATATTTTCTGCTAGTTAAATTCCTCCCGATACGATGTAATTAAATGTATTCATATTTCATTTTTTCTGCATAGGACTTCCTGTATAGTAAAGTGTCCCATGGTTTCCAGGTGCTCTTCCAATAAAGACGTTTTAGACCCCCGGAGATGCTTGTGCTATGAGAACTGCAGAGATTCAGAATTTCTTTGTGTAGCCAGGTACTGTGTGAGGTGGTTCATCCTTCCTCACTGAGAGAAAGGAGTTTCACAGTGGTAATTAAAGATCAGCCAGGCATGGTAGACTCAGAGCCACTTAGGTTTACTGAGCACTTACTACGTGCCTGCCTTAACTGATTTAATCTTTACAATAACGCTATGAGGAAGGCACTATTATTCTCCCCCCATTTTGCAGGTGAGGAAAGGGAGGCAGAGCAGATTTAAACAAACTGCTCAAGGTGCACCACCAAATGTGATAGAGCTGATACTCCAACCTAGGGTTCTGGCTAGAGCCTACCAAAGTAAACTGTCTTTCCTATAATACTACATTGCCTAAATGTCTAAAACCAGAATAAGTTTCAAAAATAACAGAACTTTCCTTGTTTCCTTTATCCCTTGATTATGAAGACATTATCCATGGTGGTAAAAAAAAATTGAGTCAATTCTTTTTTATTGTGAGATTCTTCTACAAAGAAACATGTTTCTGAGTTTGCTCAGGATAGGAATGATAAAATGATTTGCAAAAGGGAGTTTCTATTAATAAATCAGCAGTTTTCTTTTTCTATAGGTATGTGGATCTACATTAAATCTACTACTGTAAAATCATAGGTTAAGTCACATCATCTGTTTTTAGATTTTGTTCTCTCTTGATTGCAAGATAATTCAGTTAGTAATCTTTATTTGGGACCAGCCTGGCGTAGGCGTTGTATCAGTTTGTGGCTTCTGTGATGAATGGCATAATTCCTCGACCATCAGGAACTCGGTCTCGTGGAGGAGACAGGCATTTGCTTAACATTCATCCAGCAAGTCAGTAAGACCCTGACACGATGTTGTGCTGAAAGTCAATGGCAAATAAGACATAGTCCCTGGTCTCAAGGGGATGTAAATAATTATAATGTAATATGATGGTTGCCAATGGGTTACACAGTAAGTGTCTGGTGGGATTGGAAATGGACAAGGAAAGTTCAGAAAGGAGATGATGCTTGAATTAAATCTTGAAGGATGAGTAGCAGTCTGCCATAGGGCAAATTAGGAACACCATGCTAGAAGGACACGAGTGAAAGCAAAGGCAGTGACGTCGGAGAACATGGGGCATGTTCGGAAAGTTGAGCAGTTAGACACAGCAATACTTTAAGGGTATTTGAGGTTAGAATAACAGGGAGGCTCCACGTCATCTTCTCGAAATTATTCAATGCACCCTTATTGTGTGCTGGGCACATGTATAAAGGTGTCGAATGTCTTGCTTATACAAAGGAGATAATTTGACTCTAAATGATTTTCTTAAAATTTGTCCTCTTGAAGAAGAGTTAGCTTATATTTGGCTGCATATAATTTTATTTTAGTGTTTCACAGATCTGAGTGATTTGGCAAAAAATTGCATAAACTATTAGGAGATTTTTTTTTTTTTTTTTAAAGATTTATTTATTTATTTATCCCCCCCTTGCTGCTTGTGCTTGCTGTGTCCATTTGCTGTGTGTCTTCTCCGTGTCTGCTTATCTTCCCCTCGCTGTGAGGTCCCGCTGCATCAGCCCCTCGCGCCGCGCGGGCCGGCCTGCCCTCACAAGGAGGCCCTGGGAAGCGAACCCGGGGCCTCCCATTTGGTAAACGGGGCCTCTAACGACTGAGCCACTCCCGCTTCCCTATTAGGAGATCTTTATGCTACATTTTCAAGAAGAAATTTTTAAAAAATTATGGTTTGTTATATATATATCTATTTTTAAAAGACGAATACAAGTCTGTGTCCTGATTACATTCTATTCAGTTAGAGACATTTTTTTATAACTCTAAACAGGCAAATAATTAAATATTTTTTCAGGTACCATTTGTTGTTTTAGTTTTCTTTCCAGTCATGTCTGGTTGTGCTTTTTAGATGATTAAAATCTCTTGCATCTGTTATGATCTCAACCATGACTCTTTTTATAGTTGACATTTTAAATTTATTTGTAATTTCATTTGCTGTTTTACTTGCATTTTGCTTTTCTTATCTACCTCCCAATTTCTTATTTGCAAGTATAGAGCCTCCTTTCTACTAAGAGCTAGTTTGCATTTTTGTGTCTAAGGCAGAGAAACTACTGAAAATAAAAATAGTCAAAGGTGAGTTGAGTTCTGTTGCTCAGTACTTTTGAGTTACTACCTTTTCACCTCCAGGAAGCCTCCGAGTTAAAAGGCAGCTTTGTAAATAGGATGAGAAACGTCCTCAGAGACAGTCACTAAGAACCAGGTTTTAAATGGCGCAGGCAGTGAAGCGTCGGAGCCTTTTGGAAACTCTGCTCTTGAAGTATGTGGGATGCTGGAGAAGCACACGGTGATTGATTAACTGCACGCAAATCTTCTTCAATATCTACATTTCTCTGTGATTATTTCAAACTCCCCACAAATTCAAGGTCTACTCTAAATTGGTTATTCCTTCTACCTGAAATACAGCAGGATCTTCCAGTTGGCTTCTAACTCAAGTCGAGACACTCCCAGGGATATCTGGAGAGCTTTTCCTCTTCCATTTGTGTTCTTATTGCTTTCCCCTGGAGTGGCGTGTTGAAGGTGGTCAAAAAAAAAAAAAAAAGCACAGAGCAAGGTCATGTGGCGAGGATGGACTTTACTCAGGGGCTGCTGGAGCAGCAGAGGAGAGCAGAAAGCAAGTCTGAACCAGCTCCATGGAAGCAAAGGACAGCAGCCTTTTTAAGGGCTAAGGGTCGGCTGGTGGGAAAGGACTAAAGAGGGGGAGTGGTTTAGGGGGTTGCTACTGGGACATTTGTTTCAGAATGCTACAGTGGGCCACCAGGAGCTTGTGAAAGGGCTGGGGGAGAGGGAGAGGGAGAGAGAGCCAGAGGAGGCTCTAGGTAGATGCTGGCTGGGTGCTTGCACACTGCAAGGGTCATGGCCGGGGGCAGTCATGGCCTGGAGTCGGGAAAGGCCTTCCGAGGGCTTGACCAACATAAGGGGAAGTTAAGGCTGTTTTGGTCAAGGCGTTGCTAAGATCTCATCATCTAGCTTCAAACTGACTAGAAGTTATAAAAGAAGTAAATATGGAACTCAATATGGCAAATTAAGCCCCAAAAGATAAGTTGGTGAATCTCAGCAGTGTGCAACACCTACTCTCCAGTTCATTGGACTCGCCCAGGACAACTAACAAAAGGATGATGATGGACAATGCTCATCCCAAAAAACAAAGTATCTACAGATGCAAGCAAGACAGCTCTATCCATCTGCCCCATGGGATCTAAGCCCCCCTCTCAATTAGAAGCAGAGTGGGCATCACCATCCCAGAATCCTCAAGATTGAGGAACAAACAAACATAGGGTGGGAAGGCAACTATGGACTAAAGTAGACTTATTATTATTGGTAATGGAAGAACTGGTAACATTGACATAAAGGCAGTGGCCACCAGAGGTTCTGAGGGGAGGGGGAGGGAAGAATAGGTGTAACACGGGGCATTTTTGGGACACTGGAATTGTCCTGCATGACATTGCAATGATGGATACAGGCTATTATACATTTTGTCAAAACCTATAAAATTGTGTAGTGTAAAGTGTAACTATAAACTGTATGTAGTCCACGGTTAGTAGCAATGCTCCAATATGTGTTCACATTTGTTAATGTACCACACTAATGAAGGATGTTGTTAATATGGGAAAGTGTGAGAGGGGGAGAGAGGGGGGCATATGGGAATCCCTTATATACACACACACACACACACACACACTTTTTTTTTTTTGAAAATGAACACTTTATTTCTTGCATAGTACAAAGTGTCAAAAAAGAGCAGGGGAAGAGATTCCCTCACGGCCGGTCTCCCAGGAAGGCCAGCTGCTCTGGCCACTGTTGGCAGTTGGCAGCTCTGCATGCCACTTCTCATTGGAGAGGAGAGACTTTGCTGTTTGAGTGTTCAGTATTTATACACCACAACCTGTGGTGGATCTGCCAATTACAGCTCTCACCCTGATAAGCGGCTGGGGCTACATGTTTCCAGTTTCTGTGTTTAAGGACGGTGGGATGTCAGGACTTTCCATTAGACCTAACATTTGTACCAGGCTGTGGAATGGAAACATGCTGAGGCATGTGCAAACAATAGAAGTGGAGTAGGCAAGGGCTGGGAGATGGCCTCTAGTGTGTCCCCGACTTCTCCAGCATATTAGATTCTCCATTGTGCCCCCTGTAGGCACCAGTTATTGTAAATTGGGCTACTTTGTCACATCCTGAAAGAGTGCTATTGCTCATAGTAACATTAAATTCAGGTGGTCTCAAAAGAAACAATCCTCAGAATCAAATCACATATTTCATTTCAGTGGTCATTAGGGACTTCTCCCAGCGATGGCCTGGTGACAGTCAGGCTTTCCATACAAAGGAAGCATTTCTTCCCCAAGGTTGGGGCAACATATGGGGAGTCCTTGGGCTTCAAAGGGCCATCTCTCATGGCCAGTGCTCTCTTTCTTGTCTATAGAGTGGTTTCCTTGAGACACTAGGCAATATACCCAGCAGGCCAGTGTGGTCCCCCATATTGACAGTTTGGCTGGAATGATGTGGAGTGAGGGCCAAATGCTGATAGAGCTGACAGGTTTGCTTGGTTGATGGTTCCAGCAAAAGCCTGTATCATTGGCCCATTTGATGAGGGGATTGTCCATCACTGTGAGATAACTAATGACATGATTTTAGAAGTGTCTTTCTACAGATTGGTTGGTTGAATATCATTTCCATCATTTCCCATGTTTTAAAGGCACTTTTCTTCCCTACTGAGACCATGTTATTGAAATGCTCCAGCATCACTTCTCTGAACAGCTTTCTCTGGGATGTGTCCAACAGGTCCCACTCTTCCTGGATGAAGTCTTCAGCCACATCCTTGAAGGTCACCAGCTCCTCTGAGTGCACTGTCAATTCCTCAGCTGGCATCTGTCTTCCTCTGGATTTTTACTCACAACCAGACAAGCAGAAGGTGAGCAAAGCTGTTTGTGGTTTTCAAAGTTAGTCTCTGGGGCAGCAGATGTGGCTCAAGCAGTTGAGTGCCTGCCTCCCACACGGGAGGTCCTGGGTTCAGTTCCTGACCTCCTTTACAGTGCATTTCCACTTTCATGTTTAAGGCACTGGATCTGAAATTTTTCTCTTCTTCAATTCAGCATTTCTGGAGTCCTTCTCCAGTCTCTACCATCCTCTTCCCTATATTTTTGATGTAACATTTATGTAATCTAAAGCTTCTTTAAAAATTAAAAATTAAATAATAATTTAAAAAAAGATACGTAGGGTTCCAGTGAGGAAAGCAACACTTAAAAAAAATCAGGAGAAAAATGGGATTTTGTAGGTGAGATTGTGTGGGTGATATCCTTCCAAGCAGAGAAATGAAAAAGGATGAAGTAACAAAGCATAGGGTCTACTTGGTGGGATAGAGAATTAATGTGGCCAGAACATTTGGTTAGCTGAGGGTGATTGTGGAAGAGAAGGCCGGAAGGATAGTTCAGGGTCAGATTGTCAGGAGCTTAGGAGGTCAGGCTTAGAAGTTAGGATTTAATACTCTAGGACAATAAAGGACTTTGAGCAGAGCAGTAACGTGGACACACACATACAGCAAAGAAATTTGGCAGCAGTGAGTCAGCAGACTGTGGTAGGAGCCATTCCTGAGTAGAGGGCCAGCCAGAAGGTATTTGTGTAGTTAGAAACAAAAGAGGTTCTGAATCAGGATAATGAATGGAAATGAGTCCTAGAGACAGTGGTGAGGGCTGGGGGTCTACATGACTGGCCATGTTTGGGCCATACATGCCATAGGGAAAGGAAGGAGCTAATAATGGATTTGAGATTTCCTTTGGGACCAAGAGAACAGCGAGGCTATTAAAGAAATTAGGAATCAGGAGAGAGAATAAATACATCTAGTTTTGTATATTTCAAAGAGGGGAATTCTAGGAGGTTAGGCTATAGGTTTAGAAGCCACATGTATGTTTGGGCTGGTAGAAAGCACAGAAAATATGATCACTTGAAGACTGAAAATAACCAAAGAAAATAGAGTTTCAGAAAGAAAATTTGGGGAAATGCAGTTGGTAATATAAGTCAGTATGGACTCGTTGACAAAGAGAAAAGACGAGTTCCCAGAGTGTGGTAGGAATTGCAGGAGGGTCTGCTATCTCCAGATGAAAAGGAAGGAGAGAATTCCGGGAAAAGCAGATGGCTGCCAATCTCCAATACTTCAGAGAGGTAGAGGAGGAAGAGGCACTGAGAAAAACTCCATGGGTTGACACTTTTGAAGTCATTTAAGCAAGAACTTTCTGAATAGGGCCAGTAGCATTTTAAGGAATCAAAGATAGAGTAGGTAGTGAATAATAATAATAATAATGATGATGATGATGGTGATGATTTAGATTCAAAGGAAGGAAGGCAATTTTAGCGGGAGGAGCAGATGGTTCTTTCACATTCCTGGGAGGAACTCCTGCCTCTTTCTTAATTTCTGGGTTGCACACGTGTCTGTGGCTGTCGCAGGTCTCTCATGACAAGATCTCCACTGCTCCTTTGAGGCTGGCCTGAGTGGAGCCTCCAGTCTTTAGTATTCTGAAGTCATCTCCTTTTTAAGTTCAAAATACTCTGCTTAATAGAAGCCTCAACAACCAACCAAAAGGACTTAGAACTTTAATTCATTAGCTCATCAAATGAATTAAACACTTTTGAACATTTCTATGGCTTCTGTCCCATGCAGAGCTTTAAAAATATGCTGTGATCAAAGCAATAAGTGTAATAGTTAGTAGTTACTAAATGCCTTCTCTCTGCCACTCGTTACCTCAGTCGCAGCTGGTAGGAGCTTTAGGAGGTCTGTGCTGTTGCTATCTCATTTTACGTGTGGGGGACGTCAGCTTCAGTATTTCCCAAGGCCGTATGGCTGGTAGGTGGGAGAACCATGATTTGAACCCAGAGCCTGCCGCTTAGCTGCTCTGCGGAGCTGCCTTTGCGAGCACCTGCTGCCGCAGGGCATCAGAAACAGGCACATTTCCTTGGCAGTGAAGCACAGTGTGGTAAGAACTACCGTAAAGTTAACAGGGTGCCGAAGAAATCCATCCCGGACTTCCGTGGTCAAGGCAAGACTAGCCTGATGTCTGAGACATGGCCAGGGACTTTCCAGAAGGTTTCGATGACGTACCCACTGTGCATTCAGGGCTGTGGGCCCCTCAGCACTGCCTAGAGAGGCCTGTCTCCTGGGAGCTCCCTCCCCTGGAACCTGAAAACAGAGCTACGCTTTCCTTTAGGCATAAATCTCGTAAAGCTTCACATGCGTGGCTTTCCCTATAGAAGCTCCTGACCTATAAAATAATCTGTTCTAGATGGTCTTGAACAACTCTGATTTTGTGTAATTCAAAACTATACTTACATTGTCTTGCAAAGGTCTTTAAAGTTGTCTGTATTTTCTGGTAGTAAGCAAACGGAGGTTTTTAATTAATTCTCACTATACAGGCTACAAACAAAACCTTAACCTATGTTTTCCAGCCTTAAATCCTGGCTTTTTAAAAACCTTGCCTTGAACTGTAAGCTTTATTTTGAATTTTACCTTATATCCATCTAGTTTTTTCCCCCATTGAATATTTGCTGCTCTTTTTGATGATGTTTTTCTGTAATTTTCCTTGACATATTTTTACACATATGCTTTTTTTTGTTTATTATCAGCTCTTGTAGTCTCACAGCAGACTTTCCTATTCTGAAAACTGGTAAGAGATTTAAAGGCATTTCATAGTTCTGTAAATGGTCATAAATGTGGTTAGGCTTATTGTAGTACTGCTGGTAATACTGCTACGATACTTACCAAGTACAACCTGCCTTCTAGGGTTCTGTCCAGTGCAGTAGCCGCTAGTCACATGTGGCTGTTGAGGACCTGAAATGGGGTCAGCCTGAATTGAGATGTGCCACAAGTGTAAAATACATGCCAGAGAGCAAAGATTCCATATGAAAAAGGAGTGTAAAATACAGCATTAAGTTTTATATTGATTGCAAGATAAAAATGATGATACTTTGGGTATATCGGGTTAAATTATATCATTAAAATTAATTTCACTTGTTCTTTTTTATTTGTTACTGTGACTACTAGAATATTTATACTTGCATCTGTGGCTTGCATCTGTGATTATCACTGTATTTATATTGGACAGCGCTGTTTTGGGCATTCTGTTAACAGCTTTACACAGCTGTTGGTTAAACTCTGCAACTGACCCCTGGGGGAGGATAGGTCTTGTTATCATCCCCACGTTGTAGAAGACTCAGGGCCCATGACAGCTGGAAAGTGGTGGAGAAGCCATGAGTCTCTCTCTTAAACAGAGGTTGTAAGCAGAAGACGATGGTCAGATGATCCGACTCTCCTTCGCTAAGAACACGCGTTTTAGGATGTGCTCTTCTCTTTCCGTTTCGTGTGAGACCCTACCTGGAGCCTGCAGCGTTTCGACTGCCGGTTTTAAGGTATAGAACCTTTCGAGTAGGGCACCCTGTCCAAATGCACGCGGCACCCCAAATGTCGCTGGACCTCACGAGGCTGATGACGATAAGGACAACGCGCGTCCTGGCTCTGGACCCGCGGGCGCTGCGGGGTCCGCCCCGCGTGATCCCCGCGGGACAAAACTCGAGGCTTGGCGTTCCCGTGGCCAGGTACACCCCAGGCGGTGCTTTCCCAACGAGGCGCAGAAAGCGCCCCGTCTTTAGGAGGGCTTCTGCCCCTGCGTGGGACGAGTCTCAGAGCAGAAGCGCCTGCAGCCTCTTCTTCCCCAACGCGGCCGTGCGCAGAGGCTGGGTGCCTCCTCCCGGGTCCCCAGCGCCCCCTCCAGGCGAAGCGGCTCCTCATGCTCAGGTGTGCTTGGCACCTGCAGGTGGCGCCGGCTCGGCCGCAGCAGGTGCTCAGAGCGGAGCCATGTTGCAGACCTACTAAGTGCCGCTGTGCACCGTCTTCTGGGGACTGTCTTCCTAT
>JAQZBX010062582.1:0-16861 GCA_029593785.1 Cabassous unicinctus
TTTTTGGAGGAAGTTTGAAATGCTTGATGGAAAAGGTCTACAGTTCTTTGAAGAGACTGTTGATATTAATATGGATGCTAAAGCAAAATTTTATGATGCTTTAGAAATAAATGATGAAACTATTATTGGAAACTGGAGGAAAGGCAATCCATGTTTTAAGGTTGCAGAGAACTTAGCAAGATTAACTTCTGGTGTTATATGGAAGACAGAATTTGAAAATGTTGAACCTGAGAATTTAGCTGAAGATCTTTCCAAGGTAAACTCAGAGAATGCAGCTTGGCATTACCTTGTGGCTTATAGCAAAATGCTGGATGAGTGGGATAAGCTTAAGACTGATTTATTGGACACAAAGATAAAAGAAATTCATTCTGGAAATTCCAAGCCTCTGGAAATCAAGCTCCCAGATGATAGTGCCCCATTTGAAAACTTAACTAAACTTGGAACTTGTAAATCAGGATTGAAGATTCAGTTATCTCAGAAAGTCTTGTGGAATGTCTTGCTCTCTGATGGCTTGGACCCCTGCTTCTTGCATGCTAAGCCAACAAGGTTTTTGAGTGAACTGTGTGAACAAAGCCACTGTCAGCTTGGACAAAAAAGAACATTGACAGAAAGGATTGAAGGGGAAACAGCTTTCAGAGGAACACCATGGAAGCTGAGATCTGGAATTAAGACATTGCCTTGGGCCAAGAGAGAAGCCCCACCCATGTGTAAACAGAGGGTGAGTTTGCCCCAGCAGTTAAGAAGGGTGGATGTTCCCACCTGATGTTCTGGGAGAGTTTTGCTGCCCCAAAGTGCAAACAGGTTGGAATACATCCCTCAAGTATTAGGGCGGTTAAGGTCAGCATCCCATAGGTCCAAGTGGGGTGCACCTGTCCCCCATGGATGAGAGAAGGCCAGGAAATCAACTCATTGCTCTGAGAGGGTTGAGCCTGTAAACCAAAGGTTAAGGGGAATGTTGTCTTCATCTCACTGTACTAGGGGGGCTATGTCTCTAACCCAAAGTTTGGGTAAGGTGTGGCAGTCATTCCAAAACTCTTGGAGAGTGAGGTTTGGAGCTTGCTCAACATCCAGATGCTTGATGAGGGTGGAACCAAGAAAATGGCCATTAGGCAAGCCTGTGGAAAGAGTGGGTTCCCATGTGGCCCCAGGAAGAAGAAACCATCATCTTAAGAAGGACTCTCAGACTTTTACATCTAATGAAGGATGCCCTGCAGGTTTACTGAACTGTAGAGGACCTGTAATTCATGTTTAACCTGCCAATTTCTCCTTATCATAAAGAAAATGTTTATCCTTTGTCTGTCCATTTGTGTACTGGTAGCAGATAAATTGTTTTGTAAGTTTCAGAGGTCTACAGCAGATGGGACTTTGCCTGAAGATGAACTGTATTTCTTTAAACTAATTATTATATGATTTTGTACTTGCACTGTTACTGATTTAAGGTTTTTTGAATATTATAATGCATTTTTGGAATTCAAAGGGTGGAGTGTAGCAGTTTGGCCATTTGATATAGTTATGAATTCCAAAAATAGATATTGGATTATGCTTGTAAACTGGTCTGTTCATCTGGGCATGATTAATTTGTGATTAGAGATTTGTTTGGGCCACGTCAGTAGGGTGTTGAGCCCTGCCCCTTGGTGGGTGGGGTCTCAAAGATAAAAGACATGGCAAAGGACAGAGTTGGAGAAGTTTGGATGTTGGAGTTCTGATGCTGTGTGTTAATGCTGGAGCCCAGGGGAGTAAGCACACAAAGGACCTTGGTTGTGATGAAGGAGAGAAGGCTCTGGGAAAAGAGATGAGCCATTCACCTGATGGTTCACAGCTGGCCTTGTGGAGTGAGGCAAAGCCTAGAGAGCCTCATAGTCTATAGCTGACCTTGTCAAGGAAGGAAAGGCACTGAGCCTGGAAAGAAACAGAGCCCCAGGAAGAGAGGAACCCAAGAATCCTAAACCCTGGCAAACGTCGGTGGCTATATTGTTCCAACACGTGGCAGCAGACATTGGTGAAGGAAGAAACTTATGCTTTGTGGTCTGGTAACTGTAAGGCTTCTACCCCAAATAAATACCCTTCATAAAACCCAACTGATTATGTGTACTTTGCATCAGCACCCCTTTTGCTGACTAATACACCTACAGACTTGTGTTATATGAGAGAAAATAAATGTTTTAAAATTACTTATTTAAATTACTGTTATTTTAGGCTTCCTATCACATGTAGGTAAGCTAATCAAAACAGAAACAAATGCCTCTTGTTGAGGGAAAAATCCAAACCACACCTCTGGTTGAGTATTGGCTGGATGCATTTTAAAATAATCAATTTGGGAGAATATAGTTAGGGGAAGATTTCTACTCATTTTCTGTCTCCCCCTTTGATGTCCTTTAAGAGAAACAAATGCTGGGCATATGATTGATACAATTCCTGTTTACTGACTGGGCCACACTTTCTAGTTGAGAACATGATTGTGTTTTAAAATATTCCCTACCCTGGCACATCTCTCTTTATACCTTCTGCTGCTAGTTCCTTTCATGTGCTGGCCATCCTAGTGCTCTCTTAGAGCTCAGCAATCTTTCTTTTGTACTTGCCCAGGCACACCTATCAACTCTACATCTCCCAGTTTCCTATAATGTAAGCCTGGACAATGATAGAATCCCTAGATTCAGATTTTTGCTCAAGAGGAGAAAAAAGTCACATTGCTCCTTCAGATAAGCAGCATGTTTTTATCCACTTTTCACCAGAGGGCCTTGTGTTAGGAAATGATCAAGTTTTAGGCAGTCCTGGATCTCTGATTATATCATAATAAATTGATCAAAAGTTTGTGCCAATATCTTACTAATAGACTGACCAATTGTCTAAGTGTGTACAGACCTGGAAAAATATCTAGAAGAACAAATATGAAACTATGAGCTGTGTTTATCTCTGGAGAGTGGTTAAGAGAAAAGGGGAAGAAAGAAGTTTCATTTTATGTCTTATACAATTATTTTAATTTTTGCACAAGTGGCATCCATTTTATTTAAAATAAGATAAGTAAGATAGTCCAGTGGCAGCAATTAAAACTAGATTGGTAATTATAGAAAACCAAATTATTGTGTTATAAAGTCAGCTAAGGGTTTTTTTTTTCTCATAAGAGGGTGGACAGGGATAGAAAGGTAAAAGCAATGTTAGAAAAGGAAAACTGGAGAGAAATAACTAATCCATTGCATATATACATATAAACTTCCAAAATGGAAAGAGAGTAAAATGGGAGAAGCAAGAATTAAAACCAAATTTGAAAACATGTTCTCAGAACTGAAGAAAGACTTTGGGTTCCACTTGGAAATTACCAAACACAATGAGAATTACACAAGTAATTTTCTGGTAAATATTTGCATTTTGAAAATAAAGGGGAAAAAAAGGCCTGAATGAAAGAGAAAAAAAATAGTGTTTCATTTTTTAAACAAAGGATTAAAGATCAGATTGGTATCCATCTTCTCCACAGAGGCCAACAGAAGAGGACTTATTATCTCTTTATCAAGTCCCCTAGAAGGGGCCTGTGGTCCCTGCTCAGTCCTCATCTGGAGACTCTGCCCAGGGTGTCACATTCTCCAACTTCCTCTCCTGGATCTAGTGCCCATCTCTGTTGTTTGGGTGGGTAAAGCTAACAACAGGAAGTCTACCAGGTGGGCGAGGTTCCCTAAAGGAAAGGAGTGGTTCCCTGGACAAAAGAACAGAAAAGTCATATCTGGTTGCACAGACCAACACATTTGGAATGTGGAACTTCCAAAGAAGAGAGAGACTGTTTTAACATCTTCTTATTCCGCACCAATCCAAGAAACAATCTGGGGGTGGGGTAGGGAAGCACACTTCAAACTTCATTATTTCATTTCATTACTGATTTTAGGATCAGGTGGTGTGTGTGTTTGAGAGAGACAGAGGGGGGGAGAGAGAGAGAGAGAGAGAGAGAGAGAGAGAGAGAATATAAATATGTGAATGGTCCAGCAATATTCAGATTACACAAGTAAGGCTTAATTGCAAAATTTAAAATAAAAACTACTATCTAATATTACAGATAATTTAAACAAAAATTGGGAGACAATTTTTGAGGGTGTTTAATGAAATCACACTAAATATTTTGTCTTTCACTGGAAGAGAAGAGACTTTCTAATATAGAACTTCGCTCTTGAGTTTGTCAAAGAAATATAGGTTTAAATATAGTCTTATATATCAATATTAAAAGTCAGCTCCAGTGGAAAAAGTCTATGACATAGTACTTAAATATTATTGGAAAAAATAAAAAGAAAAGAAAATTTAAACAGTATTTCATAAGTTATGCAATAAATAGGAATAACTTAACTACCATGGTAATATAAATTAACATAAAAATCCCTTTGTGTTCAAATACAAGGTAGACCACATTTCTGGTGAAGTAACACAGTAATCGTTTCTTCTAACGGTATGATTAAGCGAGACCACTTGATGGCAACATCAGCTCATCAATCTTATGATTGTCCAAAAAGGTTTCTTTAAATACTTGAACGGTTATTAAGACAGCATTTGAAAAGACTTTCAGAAGTGTATGAATGATGTGAGGAGCACAGTGAAACCCTAAAATGAAATGCAAATTTTTGTATCTGTGTGAGCTTGTGCATTTATTCCACAGTAAAAGACCAGTTTTCATCAGATTCTCAAAAGTTCATGGCATATAAAATTTTAAAATAACGGTTTTAGTCCAACATTCTTATTTTTTGTATTGGGAAACTAACATATAAAGTTACTGGTATTTATACATAGCATATAAAATGATATTCCTATGATTTGTAATAGAATTATTGTGGCACATCTTTTCTAGATACACATAGATCAGAGCTTTTACTTTTCCATTAAACATTCTTATAACTTCTTACGTCATCATAACAATAATCAAGAAAAAAGATTTTAACACTATTTGAATCAGCAACTATGTGATGGATATGCACACAACATTTTTATCAGTTCTGCACAGATTAACCCTCAGCTTTCCATTCTCTAAATTCCTTCTATTTTCTGGTGACCTATATCCTAATTATTAACTCCATGAGTTTACAAAATATATTTAGTTCATAATAGTGCAATCATACAGTATTTGTCTTTTTGTGTCTGGCTTGCTTCATTCATGTAATGTCCTCCACGTTCATCCATGTTGTCATATGCTTCACCACTTCATTTTTCTTACCATTGCATAATATTCCATCATGTGTATTCACCACAATTTGTTTATCCATTCCTCAGTTGTTGGTCACTTCGGTGGTTTCTATCTTTTGGCAATTGTGAATAACGCTGCTATGAACATCGGTGTGCAGATGACTATTCGTGTCACTGCTCTCAGTTCTTCTGGGTATACACCTAGTAATGGTACTGTGGGGTCACATGGCAAGTCTATTCAACTTCCTTAGGAACTGCCAAACAGTCCTCCATTGAGGCTGTACCATTCTACATTCCCACCAATAGTGAATAAGCATTCCTATCTCTCCACATCCTCTCCAATATTTACAGTTTTCTGACTTTTTAATGGTGGCCAGTTTAATAGGTGTGAAAAGATATCTCATTTCCCTAATCGTTAGTATGTTAGACATTTTTTTCAAGTGTTTCTTCATCACTGGTATTTCTTTTTTGGACAATTGTACTTTCAAGTCTTTTGCCCATCCTTTAATTGGGTAGTTTGCCTTTTTATTGTTGAATTTTATGATCCCTTTGAATATAATATATATTAAACGCTTATCGGATATGTAATTGACAATATTTTCTCCCAGTGAGTTTGCTTCCTTTTCACTGTTTTGACAAAGTTCTTTGAGGTGGAAACGTTTAATTTTGAGGTGGTTCCATTTATCTATTTTCTCTTTGATGCCCATGCTTTGGGTATAAGTTTTAAGAAACTACTGCCTACCACAAGATCTTGAAGATGTTTTCCTATATTTTCTTTGAGGAATTTTATGGTTGTAACATTTATATTTAGGTCCTGTATCCATTTTGAGTTAATTTTTGTATAAGGGCCTTCTTTCTTTCTTTTGAATATGGCTATCCATTTTTCCCAGCACCATTTATTGAATAGAGTGTTTTGGCCCATGTGAGGTTCTATTTCAGAGTTCTTGATTCGGTTCCATTGGTCTATCTGTCTGTCTTATGCCAGTACCCTGCTGTTTTTACCACTGTATCTAAGTCATATGCTTTAAAGTCAGGAAATTAGAGTCCTCCAACTTCATTCTTCTGTTTTAAAGACATTTTTGGCTATTCAGGGCTTCTTACCCTTCCAAATAAATTTCCTTATTGGCTTTTCCATTCCTGCAAAAAAGCCTGTTGAGATTTTTATTGTGATTCCATTGAATCTGTAAATGAGTTTGGGTAGAATTGACATCTTCCAATTTATGAACACAGAATGTCCTTCAATTTATTTATGTCTTCTTTGGTTTCTTTTAGCAACATATTGTAGTTTTCTGAAAAATGTCATTTTTGTCCTTGGTTAAGTTTATTCATATATATTTGATTGCTTTAGTCGTTATAGTAAATGGAATCTTTTTTCTGATTTCCTCCTCAGATTGCACATCAGTAGAATATAGAAAAGCTACTGAGTTTTGCAAATTAATCTTGTATCCTGCCACTTTGCTGAAGTCATCTTTTAATTCTAGTATCTTTCTTTTGGATTTTTCAGGATTTCCTAGATATAGGATTATGCCATCCGTGGATAGTGAAAGATTTACTTCTTCCTCTGCTACCTGGGTAGCTTTTATTCCTTTATCCAGCCTAACTGCTCTAGGTAGAACTTCTAGTCCAATATTGAATAACAATAGAGAAAGTAAGCATTCTTGTCTTGTTCCTGATCTCAACAGAAAAGCTTTCAGTCTTTCACCATTGAATACAATGCTAGTTGTAGGTTTTTCATATATATACTTTACCATATTGAGAAAGCTTACTTTGATCTTTTGAAGTGTTATTATCAAGAAAGGATGCTGTATTCTGTCAAATGACTTTTGTGCATCAATTGTGCGTATCATTTGATTTTCTTCTTTAATTTATCTATGTGGTTTATTACACTAATTGATTTTCTTGTGTTGAACCACCCTTGCATGCTTGGAATAAAACCCACTTGATTGTGGTGTATAATTCTTTTAATGTGCTTTTGGATTCGGGTGTAAGTATTTTGTTGAGGATTTTTGCATCTGTATTCATTAGAGATATTGGTGTATAGTTTCCTATTTTTGCAGTATCTTTTTCTGGTTTTGGTATTATGGTGATGTTGGCTTCATGGAATGAGTTTGGAGGAATTCATTACTGTCCAATATATTGGAAGACCTTGAGGAAGAGTGATATTAGATCATCTTTGAATGACTGGCAGAATTCACCTGTGCAACCATCTTATTCTAGGCTTTTCATCTTTGGAAGGTTGTTTTTTTTTCATACATAAAAATTTTTTTTAGAGATACTTAGATTTCATAAATGTAACATAAAAAATGTAGAGGATTCCCATATGTTCCACTTCCTACTTCTCCCACACTTTCCCACATTAACAACATCTTCATTAGTGTGGTACATTTGTTAAAATTGATGAACACTTGTTGGACTATTGCCACTAAGTGTCAATTATAGTTTACAATATACTTAAATCGCTCTCCTGCACAATTTTGTAAGTTATGATAACATATATAATGACCTGTATCTGTCTTTGAAATGTCATGCAGGCCATTTCCAATGTCCCAAAAATGCTCCCATATTACACCTATTTTTCCCTCTCCCTCCCATCAGAAACTCTAGTGGCCACTGCCTCCACATCAATGATAAAAGTTTTACCATTGCTAGAATATCAATAAGTCTACAGTAGAATAACAGTAAGTCTGCTCTAGTCCATCTTTCATTCCCCAATCCTGAGGATTCTGTGATGGTGATGTACTCTCCACTTCCAATTGAGAGGGGGCTTAGATCCCATGGGGCAGATGGATGGGACTATCTTGCTTGCAGTTATAAACACTCTCTGTTCCTTGGGATGATCATTGTCCATCATTATTTCCTTATTAGTTGTCCTGGGTGAGCCCAATGAACTAGAGAGTAGGTCTTGCAACTCTGTTGAGATTCAGGGCCCAGCTGTCATGTGGAAAGCCCAAAGAGTAAGTCTCTTTGACATAAACCTATCAACTACTGTACTAACAATAGGTTCAAATAAAAGGGGCAGAAGAGCTCTGTGTAGGGAAATCACAAATGAGTCCAACTCTGTCATACTGGGGAGCATAAATTCTAAAGTATTACCTTGATGACTGTTTCAATCTCTTCACGTGATTGGTTTTTTGAGGTCTTCTATTTCTTCTAGGTTCAGGGCAGGTGCTTCCTGTGTTTCTAGTAATTTTGTAAATCTCATCTACATTGTTTAGTTTTTTGACATTCATTGTTCATAGTATCTTCTTGTCATCTCTCTTATTTTTTTTAGGTCAGTGCTAATGTCCCCCTTCTCATTTGTGATTTTATTTATTTGTGTCTGGTCTCATTTTTCTTTGTCAGTCTAGGTATTCGTTTGTCAATTTTGTTGATCTTCTCAAAGAAACAAATTTTGGTATTGCTGATTCTATTGTTTTTTGTTGTTGTTCTTGCTTTCTGATCTGATCTTTACTATTTCTTTGGCTTGGTTTGGGCTAAGTTTGCTGTTCCCTTTCTACTTCCTCCAGGTGTGCTGTTAGATCTTCAATTTTAGATCTTTCTTCTTTTAATGTAATCATTGAGTGATATAAGTTTCCCTTACAGCACTGCCTTTGAGATGTCCCAGAGGTTGTGATATATTGTGTTTTCATCTTCATTTGTCTCAAGATATTTGTTAAATTCTCTTGCAATTACTTCTCTGACCCACTGATTATTTAAAAGTGTGTTGTTTAATCTCCACATATTTATGAGTTTTCCCTTTTTCCATCCATTATTGATTTCCAGCTTCATTCTCTTATGATCACAGAAAGTGTTTTGTATAACCTCAATCTTTTAAAATTTATTGACTCGTCCTGTGTCCCAACATATGGTCTATATTGGAGAAGGATCCAGGAGCACTTGAAAAGAATGCATATCCTGCTGTTTTGGAGTGCAATGCTCGATAGATGTCTGTTAGTTCCAGTTCATTTATCATATTATTCAAGCTGTCTGTTTCTTTATTCAACTGCTGTCGAAATGTTCTATTCAATACTCAGAATAGTGTATTGAAGTCTCCAACACTTATTGTAGAGACATCTATTTCTCCCTTCAACTTTGCCAGTGTATGCCTCATGTATCTTGGGGCACTCAAGTTAGGTGCATACATAATTTTTATAATTATTTCTTCTTGGTGAATTGCCATATTTATTAATATAGAATTACCTTCTTCATCCCTTATAGCGGTTTTGCATTTAAAATCTATTTTTTATGATATTAGTATTGCTACTCCATCTGTTTTTTTGGTTACTATTTGCATGGAGTAACTTTATCGAAACTTTCATTTTTAACCTGATTATGTCCTCACATTTGAGTTGAGTTTCTTGTAGAAACATATAGATGGCTTATATTATTTTATCCATTCTATCAGCATAGGGGTTTTGACTGGGAAGTTCAAGCCTTTAACATTTACTGTTATTACTGTAAAGGTGTTACTTACTTCATCTGTTTTGTACTTGGGCTTTCTGTTGTCATATTGTACTAGTAACTCTCTTTTTACCCTTTAATTTACCTTCTTAATAATCTTCATTTCTACACTCTTCTCCAAGTATCTTTCCCTTGCTTTTTCCTTTCAGGATGCAGTACTCCCTTTAACATCTGTCATAATTTTAGTCTTTTCGTAAAATGTTCTAAAAGGTTTTTTTTGTCTGTGAAACTTTGAACTCACCCTTGTTTGGTTTCGTTTTTTTGTTTGTGTGACTGTGTGTCTTGAGGTACCAGGCTGAGAATTCCTCATATGTGGGTAGCCGATGATCAACAACTGAGCCACATGAACTCCCCTGAGTTGATTTTTTCATTTGTTTGCTTGTTGTTGTTTTTTACAGGAGGCACCAGGAACCAAACCCAGGACTTCCAATGTGAGAAGCAGGCACTCAACTGCTTGAGCTATATCTTTTTGCCACACCCTCGTTTTTGAGTGACAGCTTTGCCAGATAAAATTCTTGGCTGACTGTTTTTCTATTTCAGTTCCTTAAATTCACCATACCACTTTCTTTTTTCCTCCATGGTTTCTCATGGCACTTAATCTTATAGAGGTTCCCTTTTAAGTGATGCTTTGCTTTTCTCTTGTTGCTTTCACAAACCTCTCTTTATCTCTGATATTTTTCATTCTGAATAGTAGGTGTCTCTTGGTAGGTCTATTCTAATTTATTCAGTTTGGGTTGCACTGTCCTTCTTGGATATTGATATTTATGTCTTTCCTAAGGATTGGAAAGTTTTCAGTCATTATTTTTTCAAATATTCTTTCTGTCCCTTTTATATTTTCGTCTCCTTCTGGGACACTGATAATGCATGTGTTTGTGTGTTTCACATGGTCATTCAATTCCCTGAGAGCCTGTTCCATTTTATCCCTTCTCCTCTCTTCCTTTTCTCCTGTCTTTTCCATTTCAGATGTTCTGTCTTTAAAATCCCTAATTCTGTCTTTGAGCATTTCAAATCTGCTCTTATCTGTCTCTAATGCATTTTTAATCTCAACCATCATGTCTTTCATTCCCATAAAGTCTGTAACTTTTCTTTGTAGGCTTTCAAATTGTTCTTTATCATCACCCAGTATCTTCTTAATATCTTTTATCATATTTTCTTTCAATTCTTTGAATTGATTTAGGAGTGCTGTGTTATTATCACTAATTAATTGTTGTAAATCTTGTATCTCATTCAGGATATTTAATTTGTTCCCTTTAATGGGCCATCAGTTCATGTTTCCTAGTATGGCTTGTAAGTTTTTGCTGATGTCTAGGCATCTGAATATGTTGGTGAATTTAATTTGATGGCCAATTTCTTTCTCGTTTTTTTTTTTTTTTTTCTTCACAACTCACTTTTGATATTTGGTTCAACTTACTCTGAGTCTTTAAAATTGCCCAGCTTAAGTTATCAAAATCATGCCAGGGATTCACTAATGGGGTTCAGATTTTCTCACAGAGTTACAGTACAAAGAGAATCAAAAGTAGTTTTTGTCCATGCAATTTCTAGACCAACTAACAGATGGTGCTTCTTGGCACAGTTTTCCATGGAGGTGTTTGAATGTTCATTTTCCTGTGTTTTGGTCTGGCCAGAGTCAACAGTCAAAGCTGGTTCTGCTGGCCAAATCTACTGAAGAACCACACATACACACAACATTCCCCCCTTTTCCCTTGTAACAGCTAATACAGAAGAAGAAATCTCTTCTCCTCTCAGTCAACTACAGACAGCCAGTTTTTTTTTTCCTAGCTTAATATCTTGTAGTTGGGGTAGGGGAGGTTTTTATGACACTTTTGTTATTTTAGGTTTCTCATCTCCCTGGTCCTCACCCTCCTGGGAGTTGTTTAGCACAGTCCTGGTCAGCTGATCTCCAAAATCAGGTCCTTTGGACAGCTGTTGGCTCTTTCTCCATTGTTTTTTTTAGAGGGTTGAGCCCTGCCTGCCTTGTGTGATGCCATCTTTCCACAATTCCCTCAGTTGTTTTTTTGGCTTGTGACAATCTCTAAACATTGCTACATGTAAGAAAACTTGATTTCTTTATTATTACTCATCACTTCATTTCCAGTACCTTAAAAAAAATCTTACAACTGAGAAAATGTAGATTATCATAGAGTTCTGCTTTTTCCTTCCTAGAGTAATGTGTTAACAAATAAAGAACTTTATTTTTACTTTGTACAAATAAGGTGACTTTACTTCTTTTAGAACTGTCAGAAATAACTGTTAAAGTTAATTTACCCATCAATTCAGCATTGGAACTTAAATGATATTTAAATACTGCACTTTATGATAAGTACTCTCAGTTTGCCAAAAAATCATGAGGTAGAGGAGACAAGAAAAATACCTTTTCAATTATATTTTGGATCAAATGATGAGAATAAGAATACTTTATCCTTATTGAAGTGCCCATGAAATTTTAAACTAAAATCTTCCTGTTTGTTGTAAATTGAGGCTATTATTCATCCTACAGTGTTATTTATATGAATTTAATTTTTTGTAGTACGTGATAGTGTTATCAGTAAGGTATTCAATAAGAGATTCTTTTGAAGCAAAGAACAAAACAAGTCAACAACTATAATGAGATCACATTTTCATAATGATATGAGACTCCATGTAAAATTAAAAATTAATGCATTGTTTCCCATGTTATGAATCTTCTTTCACATAATAAGCACTTAATACATGGATCTATAACATTATCACCATTGCTTCATGCTCTGCTTACACATTGCCATCCACAAGATGTATATCTGTATATTTTTCATTTATTTTCTGGTCTTGGATGGTGTCTTGTGACAGTTTTGCACACTGCAAATGGAATTGACTGAAATTCATTCAGCCAAAGTGAGAGGATGGTTCTCTACATAACAATTATTGGATTGTTTCTGCTGATATTGGGGAAATAGTGAGCTGTGGGTAATACACTGATTTATAGATAGGACTCAGCAGGAGATAAAGATGATTCACTATCATATTCTCTATCTTTGTTTCGGGCGAGGTTCTCTTTATCACATCTCAAACATTTTTGTTCTTTGGCCGTTCGTATACCTAGAATGGAAGGAAGAGGGCATCCCCAATTCATCTTGCCAATGATGACTTCCCAAACCATGTCAGATATGAATAGATATAGAAAAAGTGCTTCCCAAACCATGTCAGATATGAATAGATATAGAAAAAATTTCATAATAAATAATTTGGGGAAGATGGCATCTTATACATCCATTCCACCTCCCCTTCTTTGGTCCCTCACAAAGTACTTTAGCATAGGAAATGCTCTTAGAAGACTCAAATTAAACAAACCTTTTTATATTTGATAATGTCAGTGTTTTTCAAATTTATTTGGTCATGGCACCCTTTGTGAAGAACTCTTACATGCAGTAGAAGCACTGTCTCAGGAACAGAGTTTGAGACACATTGTTTTGTAAGGAAAGACAGAATGAAATAAGAATACAGGTATTTCCTTTTACTTGTGATAGAATTAATTAAACTTTGAGGACTGATAGAGGGAAACATTGCCACTATTCTTTAGTTATGACTCCCAAATTTCTTTGTTTCTTAGAGAAAAAGGAAGAAAGAAAATGTTTTCATTATTGTCAATCTTTGCTTTGACAAATGTCTCAGATCATGATTGGTAATAAGCATAAAACTAGTTAAACATGTGAAGGTGGAGAAAAATTTTCTAAGCTTAAATGTGGTGTGGAATAACTTCAAAATGATAGATAAATCTGAGCCAATAACATAAAACTTCCTTAGCATTAAAAATCCATTTAAAGTAGGGAAATAATTGTAGAAAATAAACATATAGTAAGTTTCTATTAAACATTTTTGGATGTCCTCATGTGTAGTGAGGAAAGGGTTCTGAAGAGAATAACAAGATAAAGGGAAGTCTATATGCTTATACAAAAATTAAAAAGCATCTCACAGCACAGAAAGTAAAATTGATATTTAAACAAGAAGATGTCTTTTGTTAATTATTAAATTAGGGTTTTGTTTTTATAAATAACAAAAGAAATTTCAAAATATTTGTTAAAAGTTTCTAAAATGTTCCTACAATTTGAGTCAGTAATCCCATTTCAGTTAATCTGTCCTAAGGAAATAATCCAAAGTAGGAATAGAGCAGGGAGACATCTTTTATTCCAAAATATGATTGTCACTGAGTATATACATAACACAAGACTGCCCTGGCTTCATTAGCTGATAGTTAAAAAATGGCATTATCTTTCCTTATACCAAATTACAATGGACGCAAGGTACCATCCTTCTTGGCTGCAAGAAAGGTAGAAGTTTACATTTCCTTTTCTCCATATATTTCAGGGTATCCCTAGGGGATAGAACTCAGCTATCTTTGGGTACCTCTCCTCCCATTCCTACAAGTCTCTTCTTCTCCTTCTGAGCAGCAGCTAGCCTTTCCTGAACCATTTCTTCCTCAACCTTGGAACAGACTCACCTTATCTTAAATCATCTACAGCATAACTGAGGTCAGGTAGCAAGTTTTAATGACATTTTATTACAGGTCACTGCTAGTAAGGGAGAAGTGTAATTCTGAGGATAACTTGGAGCTGCAATCAGCTATAGCTTTCCCTCATTCTACAGGGCTGGCTTTGTGGACTGCAGCAGAACTACCCATCAGAACAAGGACTCCACTGATTGACTCTTTGGCAAAGACTCAGTATTCAGTCTGGGACAACACCACATGTGACCCTCACAGCTGAGTCTTGTTTGAGTTTATCCAATCTGAGTTCAGGTCTTTGTAGTCTTGTCATCATCTAAATGTGATACCTGTAGAGTCTCAATCCTATATTTCTTATGAAAATCGAATTTAAAGAGAACATACTGAATCAGGTGCAATTCAGAACCATATTGTAACCTAAATTCATACATGGAAAAAAAATCACTTTTCCTGAGCATTGTCTTTCAAAAATGTCCCACAGTAAGAAATATATTTTACACACTTAGTAGGGGCATACAGATATATAAGTGAAAGAAGAGCTCCATAGAATTACCTGCAATACATTCTGATTACTCTATTTGTGTGGTCAGGAAAATAGGACTTGATTCACCTCCCACCCTGATCACAGATTTTACAATAAAAAATTTATCTAGATTTCTCCCCTATGGGGCAAACATATGTAAATCAGAATCACTGGTTCAGGTACTTTCCGTGGCTGCTTACACAATACAAATGCACTGCTGAAGAGTTGTACCAGAGACTGTATGCCAGTAAAGTCTAAAATAGTACATATGCACCTGTACAGAAAAAGGTTGTTGACCTCTGTTTCACTCCATTCTTTTCCATTTCTTTAAACAATACTTCTCAGGACCTACCAATGTGAATTTGTTATCCATTAATAGGTTTCACACTGCAGTTTGAGAGGCCAATTCCTATTTAACTCTAGAGAGGCAGTATATTTAATATAACAGCATGTGCTCTAAAACCATACATTTGAGGCATCTGAAACTCAAAGAGTTTCAAGTTTCTCGCCCAAGGTCAAGAGCTGGCATTCAAACGTAGAAGCACCCTCCTGCAAAACCGAAAGTTTTTCAACATCATAGTGATCTGAAATACAGCCTTCCCATAGCTTCCAATGTGTATAAATTAATTTAATCTTCTCTGTTTTGAAGATTTTTTTGCAGATTGGAATGATATTTTTTTCTTTGTTTTTTTTTGTAGGGCAAGGGATCAACTTCAAGGAGACAGAATAGCAGCCAATGTATTATTAGTGCTGGCAAGCAGTCCTCTTGCCCTACATCTATTTACATACATAGGGCACATAAGTGCCCTAAGCACTAACTTGAAGAACTGAACTGCAATGATCACCCAGGAAGTTTTCCTATTTAAAAGTGACTTGGTTAATTAATTTCTCTGAAACTTGTTTAGGAGTAAGGGAAATCACTTCTTTCAAGTTTGGTAATTGCCCATCTCTGAGCACCCAATCAATTTTAATAAGGCCCAAGACAGTAAGGGCATCAGTAACAATGTTGCTCCTTGAAGTATCAGTCTCAGGCTGGCAAGAACAGTTAGCATTTTTCTCTAATGATCTCTCTGAAAAGTTAAGTGCTGATTGCAAACTCATGCATAATTTTTTGAGTCACAGAAACGTTGGAACTGAAAACTGCCCTACAGATGATCTGGGTTGAGTCTTTTATTCAGCAGCTGAGGGAACTAAGAACTAATGTAGGCAAGGAATCTATTGAAGATCACAGAGCTAATTAGAAGCACATCTAGGCTTAGAACTTGGTCATCCTGATATTTAGGGCAATTCCTTCTTATTCTAGACATCATACCTGCTCATTAAAGAAAAGGAAGAAAGGAATGAAGAACAGAAAACCTCAAATAGCTGTCACATTGGAAAGGAGATAATAAATATTTTAGGTCTAACCTATGATGATTCTTGCCAAAGGAACTTTATTTGCACTGAAGAAAAATAAAATGTGTTCTTATGGAGATTTATATATCTGTGATAGTGCAGAAAAGAGTATTTTAAAAAGGTTGTTACTTCTTCTTACTTTGTTATAAAGCCAAAAAGGAAAAAGGAATAGCTTTGACCACTCAGGGACATAATGATACTTTTTATTTTTTTTACCTTCTACTTTGTTCTTTTTTTCTCATCTACTTTTGTTTTTGCTTTTTTAATTTCCCTGGGCTTTTCCTCTTAAAGATATTTTGATTAATATACACTTTTGAAAGTATATAGTTATGTAAGTAAGTACATTATTGCATATGATCTATTTCATTTCCTGTATGTGTAAACCATGTGTGCACATATATATGGCATGATAGAGCAAATACATGACAAGGCAAACATTATATTAGCTATGGCCAGTGACTAGAAGAAAAGATGTACAAAAAGGACTTCAGTGTTCAAAATAGGGAAATACTTATCTCTTGCATTTAAGATTATCATTATTATTTCTTTTTCCTATTAATTGTATTTTGTTATTATATTGGATTTATATTCAAGGAAGGTTTGGATCACAGAAAGGTTACAAGGGGGGCTGCAGAGGAGCATTGGGTGGTGTCGGGGATGGGGGATTCATGGGAGTAAGTCCATCTGAATATACATGAAAGATATATAAAATTGTTCAAATGATCAAGGGATGGGGCATGGTCACGGTGGGTAGACAATTACTCAATGAGGGAATCTGAATTCCCACCCTGGAGAGCTCTGCTACATTCCTCAAGGGAGCAGCAACCATCCCCAGAGTGCAGAGGCAGTGTCTGGCAAAAGAGGATGGCCCA